>JXCR01080251.1:99404-162911 GCA_002079205.1 Phalaenopsis hybrid cultivar
AGGCTAGCTTTGGCTTCTCATCAAGAAATTGCTTATACCATTTTGCTGATAATTTTGGAGTTCTCTCTTGAGTGTTGTAATTCACATGATAGAGCCCAAATCTTTTGCTATATCCACTTGACCATTCAAAATTATCAATCAAAGACCATATAAAATAACCTCTCACATCAGCTCCTTTCCTGTAATTCAACACAAATAATTGATCATCAACCCATACAAATAATGCCATTTGTATAAATCTAAATTCTTTACCTGATAGCTTTCATTAATGAAGAAAGGTAGGTTCTGTGATACTCCACTCTTTCTTTGTCATTCAGCAGTTCATTCATTATTTCATTGGATGGATTTCTGCTACCTTCTTGCCCATACCCTAATTCAGTCACCATTTACGTATCAAAACAAAATGAAATGATCATCAAGGTACAATTCTCATGTGTTTACATATATGACATCCAAAACTTGATATTTACACTTATAACATCTTGGTGCCATGAATGTATGCATGAAAAAGATAGTGATGATATCATCTTGGTTTAAGGTTAAAGATCAATTTCAGTGGTATGCAATACATGAGAATTGTATGGTATGTATGTAAATGACTCAAATCATAATAAGCAAGCAAAAAAAGCAGGTTTTGATAAGAATATGTATGATACCATTCTCTGTGATGAAGATAGGGATATTGTTATATCGTTCCATGACATACAAAATAATATTTTCCATGCCTCTTGGAACCACGTAGAAGTTTTCAACACCAGTCTGCCAAGCAATTAATAAAATTACATTAATAGTTAGAATATATGTAATTTAAGGTATGATTTGCAAAGATATTTCTGAGATATGTAATTTACTGACCTTAGCTCCAATGATTTGCCCATCTTTTTCTGCAGTAAAGTAAGCATAGCCGTTGCCTTCTGTATCAGAATCACATGGTGAAAACATGCAGTCTTTGGCATAGAAAGATGAGTAGTGATTAACTCCAATAAAGTCAAGCTTATTTTGAAGTTTTTGTTTATCATCTGAAGAGAATTTTGGCAATCTTGATCCCAGAATTTGTCGCATTTCTGGCGGGTAGTCTCCATATATTATTGGATCTATAAACCTAAACAGACAAAGCAAAAATGAAAACTAAGTATAAGGAAAAAAAATAGTTTTCTTTTCCAAAATTAATAATATAGTAGGAGTTCATCATATAAATATATATAAATAAATACAAATTTTTTCCACAAATTCACATAATATTTTGAAAAAAATATATAAACAATTCAACTGTACAGTAAGAATACATAAAAAATGTGTCAGACTAAATCTCTCAGGACAACCCGAAGCTAGGATGGCTTGAAGCCTGGATGACCCTAAGCCAGGATGACCCTAATCTTGGAGACTCGAAGCCAGGACGACCCTAGGCCAGAACAACCTGAAGCCTAGACGATCCGAGCCCACGATGACCCAAGGCATGGACAACTAGAAGACCGGTCGACCGGATGGCAAGATGACTTGAAGCTTGGACGACCCACTATAGCCAAGTTGAAGACTTATACATGTAAAATACCTAAAATAACTTGTGCACCCCTCATCAAAGTAGGGTTACAAATATAATATCCTCATATTGTACTTCATGCATTATAAATATGGGGTCATTTCATATAAGTGAGACCCATTTTCTTACTTTTTGCTCTCTCACTTTCCCATGTATCAAAAATATTTAATTTCTTAAAGAAGAACCACAAGCGCCCCGGAATACCCCATTTTGCCCTGATAGCGCCAAACCGTTGCACACTCCTCTTCCCTCTATCTCTACCCTCCTCTCTCTCTCTCTTTTCTTTCCAACGCTCTAATCTCTTGAGGTGCGATTGACAGACAAATTCTATTCCAACAGTAGTATAGTTAAAGTTAGCTTAAGTTCAAGCGTTCAACAAAGTGAGAGATATACCAAGGAACTTCAAATGACAGACCACGTGAAGCAGCCAGTTTATCTGCAGGAGTATCTGTAAATGGCTCAAGCCAAATTGCAGCCATGACAATGCCAATAAACCCTCCTTGTTTTGCCTAACATAAATCAGAACAAAGATTTTCATAAAGACATATTTTTAAAAGTTCATTATTATATGTTTTTTCATATAAATGTCTCAGGATATTTTAATAATTTAAAATATTACCTGATATTTCTTTCTGTATATGTTGACAGCTGCGGCATGAGATAGTATAATATTGTGAGCAACAACATATGGTTCTATTCTAGAGTCCCCTGATGGGCAAGAAGGCTGGGAACAGCGACCTGGAGGGTATTCGCCCTTCATATATCCCCATGTTGCCAAAATGTTTGGTTCATTTAATGTGCTCCAATACTTTACTTTTTCACCAAATGCTTTAAAGCATATATCTGCAAAGTATGCAAAATCTTTCCTGAAAAAAAAAAAACAAATATAAAAAATCAATAAAAACATTTTATGTAAAGTCATTGTCCTCATTGCTAATACTTTTTGTGGACAGAAGAAATAAAAAAAGATGGAAGCCATGAATGTCTTCATGAAAAGATTTCATACTGTATTTGAGGACTTAACCATGCACCATATCTAACTTCAAGTTCTTGAGGAATGTCATAATGACATAAAGTAACAAATGGTTGTATTCCTGTCCAAAAAACAGGTGAGTATATAAAATGTCATAACAATTTATATGAACTTCTCAAATAATTTTAAATATGTGACAAAAAAATCACCTTTAGCAAGCAAGGCATCTATAAGATTGTTGTAGAATATGATGCCATTTTGATTTATGTGGCCAAATCTGCCTCCTACTCCAAAGATTTGGGTTTATTTTCTAACAATATTTAAAAGTATGTGCCAAAAAAAATTGCATTTTGATTACTTACTTGGAAGGATTCTGGTCCATGATATTGAAAATCTGTATGAGTTTACTCCAAGGTTATGCATTAGCTCAATATCCTCCTGTTCAATAATTGTATTTATCAGGTTAATTATACTTAATCATGTGTCATGAGTCTATGATCAGCTCAATAATTTAAATTGATAAGTAGGCTTATTTAATTAAGTATTATTTTCTTAAGAATTCCACATAGAAGGTGCTGACCATGTAACGGTGATAGTGGTCATCTGCAACATCTCCATTGCTGTGATCTAATATCTTTCCTGTCATATGTCATCATATTAGAATTTTAGACGGTATAACAATTAAAACACAAAGAAAAGATGAGCCCTTTGACATCACTTTTTCTTTCCATATCCATATTTTGTTACATAAGATTTTTATTTAACATTTATAACCAATTTTTTGAGAAATGTTCTTTTAGTTATGGACCAGCCATCTGAATGATCAACAGACTGATCAAGTTAACTCTCTGTGAATCTGGTCGACAGACCGATCTATGGTTCCAGCCGCCAAAGCTCCAAAAAAGCTGGCGGACTGGCCATTCATACCTCGGCTGAAACGGCCTCCACTCGGCTTGTCACTTTCATTAGCCGAACCAAGACACATCAACCCATTGATCACTGTCATACTCAAAATTTAAACTGAATATAAATTTAGTATTAAATTAGCGCATTAATTGTATTAAGGGCGATTTTCAAAATCTTTTCCTCCTTCCAGCAATTTAGGGACGTTTTCATAATTGTTCTCTTCTTTATATAATTATACTAGAGGTTCTCCTATAGATAGAAGACTCCACAATGAATAAAGAGCCCCTGGTTCGAGGATTTCCGCCCGGCCTCTCAACTAAAAATTTCCTAACACTCTTCTCCCTCTCCTTCTTCCTCTCCTGGCTCTAACTCTCGAGGTTTGTCCTTTTGAAAATACATGTCCGGATTCTACCATCTCTCTCTCTCTCTCTCTCTCTGTATATTTGTGTGTGTGTGTGTCCACTGCTACTATTTATTTATTTATTTTGACCTCTGTAATTTTTCTGTTATGTCTTGACATTAATACAAACAGCCCAATAAAATTCCAGAAAAATAATTTACCAGGTATGCGAGTAAATACATCCCAATTGCTCATGCTCTTGTTACCTTCTGAATATGCACCCTCGATCTGTAAATCATCAGTATTTAACCAATCAAGCATACATTTATTTACTAAATACTAACATTTCAATAAGAATTACATTATTTAAAATGATTAAATAAGAAACCACGCATCAAATCAATCAAAAATTTGATTTAAATTTAAATCAATTATTAGCAATTGCTTAATAACAGAACCTGATATGAAGATGTGGCAGTCCCAAAGAGAAAGTCAGCTGGGAATTGCTTCCTATCAACACCTGCTTCTGTTTCTGCTTCTGCTTCTGCTACTGCTATGAAAAACAGAGTAACAAGAAGCAGAAGAGCAATTGCTTCTTCAAAGCTCTTCATTCTCCAAATCATATAAATTATGTATCTCTATATATGAATATTTTGTTCTGAGAAATGATGCAGGAATGAAGATGGAGAATACTGTGAAGTTAAGATGGTTGTTTAAATAAGCAAGATGTCTTGCTAAGTCTGCCTTATATGAAGATTATATTAAATATGCTAACTAGCTCTTAGTCTTTATTCAAGGTCTATGTCATGATATATTCTACTATGTTCTTTTTGAGATACTTTGAAGAAGTTTTCTGATATTCAGAATTGTTTTCAGACAAAATGGTTTAGGAATCCTTCCAAATCTGGAAAAAATGGATTCCAGTTTCCATTTAATACTAAATTCCTGATTTTTAACTGACCTCTTGGATTTAAAAAATTTTCTTTTTGGAGATAAAATAACAGTAGGTAACCACCAAGGTTTTTAAATTCTAAATAAAGTTAGAAGGAGCTTAAACATAAATTTTATGTGAAAAAGACTTTACCTTTTTTATTTTTTTTTAAATTCTAGATAAGGTTATGAGGAGCTTAAAAATCTTAGGGAAAAAAATCACTTATGTTAGAATCCCATTTTGCCTAGTAGAAATGATCGTTGAAAGCAAAAAATATTACGTTCGGTGCCGAAGACGAGCTGCATCTGGACAACGTCTGCGACAATCGGAAGGAGCAGAGAAGAAAAAAAAACGAACTGTGGTGAATCATAGATGTAATATTTATTCCCTTGAAAGGCATAATCTTGCTTGGTAGAAATTATTATGGCTCGCAATATCACTCACAAATCAGGTGCATGATGATGTTAGATATATTCAATGTATATATATATATTAAGGAAAAGAACAACTCGTGACTCCCTACGCGTTAATAATAAAAGTGGTTACAAAGTTGGGGAGGGATATTGGATTCCCATCTAAAAGCAAAAAATAGGGGTTCCACTGTCCAAAGTATAACTTAACGCGAAAGAAAAACAGAAGTAAAGTAAGTGTTGAAATACTTGATTTCTGGTTAGGTAAATGGTGCTTTGATTGTCGCAGAACACAGTTATCACCTTGTGATGTATTCCAAGTTCCTCAGCCATGCCCTTTAGCCACATAGCTTCCTTGATTGCTTCAGTCACAGCGATGTATTCGGTCTCTGTTGTTGAATTTGGCGGAACTCATTGTCGTAGTTAGGATTTCTTCCAATGAATTCTACCTGCTGCCCTTCCAAGAACTAGGCTTCTCTCCGTGAACTCCACTGTCTTCGTCAACCGAACAGAGAGCTCCGATCCCTTCTGGCAGAGATCACACCTGTTCACCAGAGAAAACTTCATGTTCTATGCTTGCGCCTCTTTCCCGCAGGCACTTCTCTGCATCCAACGGAACAAATTAGGAAATCCTCCTCTGCCTCTCGCACGAGAATAACTGCCTCTCCAAAGCCGTCGCACCTCGCCAAACTGCTCAGGTCCTCCTGCTTCGTGAACTCCCGAACAGGGAACTCCCTGAACCCTTCTCTGCGCGATCTCCGCCTCTTCCCTCTGGCTAAGCTGCTCGCAAGACCAAACTCATGCTCCGAAATCTTCTGCGGGTAGCCCTGTCGCAAATTTTCGGCCCTCACTCGCGGACTGTTCGTCTTCTGTCTCGCTGAACCGCACAACCTGCGATGCGAATCCAGTCGATCAAAGCTTTTACTGCTCACTGAATCTGTCGCGATTCGGCTGCCTGCGACGCGATCCGCTTGCTACTCTGTTCGTGAATGTCGAACTCCTCTTCTTCGTCGTTGGCCGCGAACACCTTTACGCGGACGTCTCTAGCCAACAAGTATGGATCTTCCCACAGAGGGCGCCAATTGATGTGAGATATGTACTTCCTGGTATAGAAATGAGACGAAAAAAGGAACACAAGCAAACACAGATCGTTTACGTGGTTCGATCCAACTGGATCTACNCACTGAATTTTTAAAATATATTGTCAATTCTTATGTGCATCAAAAGAATATAAATAAAACACTGATTTGAATTTGTAATACGGTAAATATCTTTAATTGCTTTAATCTTTTGTCGGGGCAGAACAAGTTATATTTAGGGTGAACAATTGTTCCCTAGAATTTGATATTTAGTTATACAAATAGTAAAATTTAATTTTTTTTTACATAGACAATTTTGTAATTTTTCCACCCTGTTATGGTATGGCTCATATATCATATAAGGGACAGATGTTGGAATGACGCAAAGCGGAAGAATCTGCCAAAATTTGGGGAGTTTTCTTATGTGGGTTGGGGGTGCGGGGGCAACACCTCGCGATATTGAACTCCAATATTTTTGTTTTCTAGGGTTATAAATAGGTATGTTTGTAACTCTATGTATTATCTCATATTTTGTATTCTATACTCTTTTCTAAGATTAAAAAGAAAGTCGTCATCTTACTCCCGAGGACGTATGTATCTTTGCAGAACCTCGTTAAATCTTTATGTGTTCTTCTAAATTTGTGTCGGTTTCTATTTTTCTTCGCCCTAATTTCTCAACACAGCCGCCCCTCACCCAACCACTATTAAAAAAAATAAAAAATAAAAATATGATGATTTTACTTGTTTTAAAGGATAATGCTTATCCCATCCCCTCTCCTTATGCCCATTTAAAATTAGTCTCAATGTTTGTTTATAATTGGTCATAAAAAAGGTACATGATAAGATATTTATAAATAATAAAAACAAAGTATGAAAGTTTTAAAAAATCAAGATTTTCTTAAATACTAATCATTTCTTAGATATGATTTTTTTTAATTAATTCTATCTATTCTTCTAATACTTATATTATTTTTTTATATTTTTTGTACTTTTTTTTCTTTTTCTTTTTTTGTATTTTCTCTACAAGATTGTTTATAAATTCAATAAAATTAATTTTCAACAAAAGAATTAATCACTCTTAACACCGCATTGACAGCAAATTATAAAGGCTTAGTTTTTAAAAAAGGCTCTTAATAATAATTTATTAGTGAAGGGAACCTGGTCCAAGAGGAGTTTAGAAAGGAAGAAAATTGTAGAAACTATTTTTTATTTATATAAACTAAATAAGTTCTCAGCTAATAATATAATATGATTTTTAATTTTTTTTAATTTGAAAGAATTTAAAATTTTAATATGCTGAGGAGACTAGGGCTGTCAAAATGGCTCGTTGTTCGCGAACAGCTCGTGTTCTGCTGGTTCGTTAAGTTAATGAGCTGAACACGAACATCATTTTGGGTTGAAATACTACTCATCAATTATATATACATATACATATAATTACAAGACTACAAAGAATTATAATCAGTTGAAAGTATTAATTAAGAAAATAGAATAAAAACTATTAAATTAGATTCAAATGATGTTTTATTATAACGAATAATTTTTAAATCTTGCCCCAACTCTTAACATCTTACGACTACATGATTAGAGTTTTCAAAACGACTCTTTGTTCGTGAACAGATCGTGATTCAAATGATGTTTTATTATAAATAATTTTTAAATTTTGCCTCAATTCTTAACATCTTACGGCTACATAAAAATTATTAAATCAATTATATATACATATACATATAGTAAAGTTTAATTACTATTTGAATTCCATTAACAAACTAAGATTTGTATTCTTGAAAACTTAAATGCCACTCTCTTTGTACAATTCAGCACTAATGTCTCTATTCCCTCTTACATGACATGTAGACAACTATTAATTAGTTCTTCTCAAACACTTAGAAATCAAGAGCTTTTTTCCAAGACTTTATTTAGATGGAGTCCTCTATATTTCCAAGCAAAATAATCAACTTCAAAATTTGAGCCCGAGTTGACAAGTAAAATCATTGGTGGCAACTACCTCTAAATCTCATGATGTTCCTCTTAATACCTCTTCTATTTTTAGCATCACTCTTGAAGTTCATTTCTCCACATTTATCATCTTATAATTGGGATAATTACATATATACCAAGCATCCAAAACATTGATACATACAAGAATTTGGTAAATATGAAAAAAAATATGGGTTGAAATTGCATCATAAATATTGATATTTGAGTGATAACTCAAAAAATGGATGAAAAAGAGTGATTGATTTATAAATAGCAATGTATTGAGTGCTTAATGATTTTATTTCATGATTTACAAATAGAATTTAGGGTTTTTAAGGATAATTTGTTGATTATTGGCAAAGCTTTTTTCAATTTTATTTCTTAATTTACATGAGGTTTTGAATGGCCTTAGTGCTAGCTGATTGGTTTAAGGATATCATTTTATCCATATTTTTTAATTAATTACATATTATTTTTAATAAAATCTTTTAAAACTAAAATTTGCACTAATTTTATTTTTTTTTAATATCAAAATTAATTTTTGGAAAAATTGCTTCTTAACATCTCTCTTCACTTAGAGGGGGAGAGAAGAGAAGAAGTAAAATTTCAGTTTTTTTTAAAAGAAGACATGACTAGTAACCACTGGCTTTTATAGCCGCCATCCACCATTGACCATCAGCATCTGTAGGCCTCAACCTTTGTCCATGACCGCCCGCTGTCACCATTTCCCACCGTCAACTTCGACAACACCGATGGGAAACTTGGTGTATAACCTAGAAGCAAGACAATGGTGAGTAGAATTTTTGTGCTCTAGGGAGGAACTCTGGTATTGGCTAACCACTCCATGAATTAGGACTATCGAGTTGGCATGGCATCATGGTGTGGCATCCGGTGGCATCCGATGGCATTAAGAGAAGGATTTGCATAGGCAAGGATATCTCTCGATGGGGTGAACAGAAAAACATGATGGAGAGATCGGAGAAAGGAGTTTGTGGAGAATGCTCGCCACATTCAATATGCTTTGCTGGAGGGATCATAGAAGAGTGTAATTGTGTGAGAGTTCTTGTGACTGAAAAGAAGTGTAAGTGTGTGTGTGTGTGTGTGCGTGCGTGCGTGCGTGTGTGTGTCCATTTATGCATTTAAAATAGTGAAAAGTTATGGATTTCATTGTAATTTCATGTGAATCCTTAAAGAATATTAGTGAGATCATTCTAAATTTATTAAACTTTAGTTTTGCAATGAAATTTTCATTGTATCAACTTTAATGAGTACAATTTGAGTTTTTCTCTCCCTTAAATTGGATCCTATGCAAATTGACGAAGTCTTTGTTATGTGATTGCATGTAATTTATTTATAAATTGATAATTTAACCTTTTGTTTGTAAATTACTCCTAGAGTTGTCACATATATTGTAAAAATGGGTTGTGATTTGATACTAATGAAGTAGACTAGCGAAACAATTTGGTTGACATACAATACTTTAAGAGAATAGGAATATTATTGTTCGGATAATGCAATCGTGCACGAAAATTTGCAAATATTAAGGGTTTTTATATGGTTAAGAGATTAACTATAATATGAAACCCCAGTTTTTCTTACGACCATCGGGATAGGCTAAGAAAAACTATTATTCATGATTGTCAACAACATTGGAGTCACATAGATAGGGCTAAATTGCTAGTTCCAATTCAAAGGAGATTTTCTCACTTGATTAAAACTCTAAAACTAGTTATTAAGTTTCAACTATTTATAAAAACTAAGTTAGTGACCTTAAAAAATTCACCCAATTTTAATTCTTTCCTGTTTTGAAAATTAGTTAACTCGTTCTCTATGGGATTGATACATTGACTCGTAATCTATATATTACTTGATTAACATATATACTTAGGTAATTGTTGTTGCTTCGCAAAATTTCAAACATGAAGTGCTCTTAAGATGGTAGAGTTAAGAATAAAAAAGAAAGTAAAAAAATTAACCTAAAAATTAACCATGAGCAGATATCATATATATTTTATATAAATTATTATATGATTTAATATAAATTAAATTATTTTCTTTAGTTGCTTATTTAATTTATGTAGATGGTAACTTGTTAGTGATTGAAAATGAAAAAAAAAAATTAATTTCACCGTTTGATCGTCCATTTCTGCTTTGAAAATTTCAAGTTCTTAGGCTGGGTCATGAAACATCTTCATTTAGTCGCAATCTTTTGGCTTGCATAAAAAGCTTCAAAGAAGTAATTTCCTAAAAGGTTTTCACCTTTGTAGCTTTAGCATTGACTTTATGAGTGGTTATCGTTTTCTTTGGTGAGTCATTCTCCTTTATATAAAGATTTTCATATCTGACTGCTCTTCAAGGCATTTCATCATATGGTTGATTGCCTTCAAACTCTATTCTCACTTGGACATTGGTTTAGACTTTGCCTTATCACTAATTTCATTAAGATTTGTTCATCTAGAGTATTCTTTTATTGACTAAGTTTTCACACTAGAGCAGCTTGAAAGACTACTCGACCTATATCTAAAACTAAGTGCTTGCACTACCTAGCAATTAATAGCTAAACTCACTAGTTGTCAGACTAGATACACCGACTAAGCTTGTAAACTTTTCTTATTGTTTTACCATGTAGCCCAATTTGTGCCACTAACATTAATCCTCATATATAATTATGAGTGACTAATCGAGTGTGAGCATGACAAGAATTAATAGTTGTCAAAAAAATATTTTTCTCTATAAGGCGCCAACTAAATCACATATCAATCTAAAATTCTCCTCTTTAGTCCCACATTCATTTATTTACTTTGTGAAATCGTCTGTGTGTGTAGAAAGTGTGAGTGTGTGTGTGTGTGTGTGTGTGTTGGTTGAATTCATTTTTTTAGCTTGCTAGAAATTAGGTTCGAGTCTTATGCTTCTTCTCTTGAATTGACTAGCATAATAAAATTTAGTTGATTATTATTTTGTTTAAGTTTTGAACAAACATTAAGGAACTTCGTTCTTCCAATTTTTTATCAATTCCTATTTGACAAATTGATCAAATTCTTAGCACAAATGCATAAGATCTTTCGCACCATTCCTCCACCCAAAATATTGGCAATCTAATTTCAACTCAATTCCCTCGGCCTCCTTTATTTCTATCCCTCCTTTTCAATTCTTTCAAACCAAATATATGACATAAAACCTTTTCTTAAGGATACTTATATCATTAAAAAAAATTAAACTAAATTTCCATGAGAGTAAAGGATCTTCACTCAATTTATCTAGACATCATGCTTAATACATCCATAATATTGATATCACAACACACAAATAATTCAAACATCTCGCATCACAAAATAAGCAATACCATACATNTTAAACTAAATTTTCATGAGAGTAAAGGATCTTCACTCAATTTATCAAGACATCATGCTTAATACTTCCATAATATTGATATCACAACACACAAATAATTCAAACATCTCGCATCACAAAATAAGCAATACCATACAATCTTCAAAATCATCACAACATAGTACTTTCCTGATGACATCATGAAATTAATGGTTGATCTCCATCTCTTGAAGAAACTTTTGGTACCATTTAGCTGATGATTTTGGANTTCTTCAAAATCATCACAACATAATTCTTTCCTGATAACATCATGAAATTAATGGTTGAACTTCATCTCTTGAAGAAACTTTTGGTACCATTTAGCTGATGATTTTGGAGTTCTCTTCTGAGTTTTATAATCAACATGATAAAGCCCGAATCTTTCTGAGTAACCATGCACCCATTCAAAGTTGTCTAGAAGAGACCATATAAAATAGCCTCTTACATCAGCTCCTTTCCTACAATTACAAAAATATTCAAAATAATAAATAACTTCCACAAGCAAGAAGACATTTTTCTTTAAAATGAATGCAACATAGCAAATAACATATGAATATTTTATATGAATTTTTTTATCATATTTCTTTCACATTTGCAAAAAAAGTCTTTCTATAAATGTCATTGTGGGATGAAGACAACTAAAGGCCATTGTTAACATTTAATCTTTAAGAAACATAAACAAAGGAGACAGAGAAATAAAATAAAATAAAATAAATAGCTAATACTGCTTTTTAACTCTAGCAATTACCTCATAGCACTGGATAGTGAAGTCAGATAGCTTCTCAGAAACTCTACTCTGACATTATCATTGATAATGTCCTCAGTTGCTGCATTGTTGCTACTCTTCTGTCCATAACCTGCATTCAAACTCATTTAACTAAAAAAACCCACATTTTCCTCCATTTATACAAATAACCCTGTTTCCCTTCATCCTTCTTACCATTTTCTGTGAGAAACATAGGCATATTTTTGTACCTTTCCTTTACATACAAAACTGTCTTTTCCATGCCATGTGGTGTAACAAATAGATTTCCCATTCCAGTCTGCAAAATAAAGATTCTCAACTAATCTTATTTACATGTATCCCACCATACATGATTATAGAGGCAGAACCAAGTTATGTCTAGAAGGGGCAATTTCCCCTCCCCTGGAATTTACAATTTACAATTTATTTATATAAATAATAAATTTGAATATTTTGTGCTTGTATAATTAAGACAAATCAGTAACTTTGGGCACTGCATATGCATGAAAATCTGTATTTTACTTCTGTAAAAGTTAAAATGATGATATTTTTTATATGATAATCAGGAGTTGGGTGGTATAAATATAAAAAAAAGTAAAATTTAATCGTTAGATGTGTAAATATATATAAATTGGGGTGTTATGTGTATAAATGGCTGATATAACACTAACCTTTGGTCCAATGGGAATGCCATTTTTGTACCCAAGGCCAAGCACAGACCCATTGCTATGAAAAGGACCTAAATGACATTCTGAAAACAAGCAATCCTTTGCATATAAGGAGGTGTAATGATTGACTCCAATAAAGTCCAAGCTATTGTTCAATTTCCTCTTATCACTTGGTGAAAATGTTGGCAATATTGATCCTATGATTTGGACCATCTCTGGTGGATAAGAGCCATACATTATTGGATCAAGAAACCTATAGAATATAAATAAAAAATGCTATAGATTATATAAAGCCAAATAGTTATATTTCTTCTATTGTTTATGTGAATATTTATGAATATAAACATTACCATCCAATTTCAAAAGCATCGGCCCTTGCCGCCGCCTTCCTTTCGATTGGAGTATCTTCATATGGCTCGTACCATGTTGTAGACACCACAATGCCTATAGAACCTCTTTGTTTACTCTTTAAACAACAATAGGGGTAGTTATATAAATATATATTAATCATTGAAACAAAAGTAATTTTTAAAAAATAGTTATTGTTTAACTTTGATCCTAACCTGATATTTTGTTCGATAAATATCGACTGCGGTAGCATGTGACAATATGACATTATGGGCGGCAAAGAAAGGCTCTGTGTCAGAATCTCCTGATGAANGCCCTTTGACATCACTTTTTCTTTTCATATCTATATTTTGTTACATAAGATTTTTTTTTTTAATGCATGCTTCATTTTTTTAGCTGTTTAAATGTATCTATTTAACATTTATAACCAATTTTTGAGAAATATTTTTTTTTTCAGTTATGGACCAGTCATCTGAATGATCAACAGACTGATCAAGCTAACCGTCTGTGAATCTGGTCGACAGACCGATCTAAGGTTCCAGCCGCCAAAGCTCCAAAAAAGCTGGCCGACTGGCCATTCATATCTCGGCAGAAACGACCTCCACTCGGCCTATCACTTTCATTAGCCGAACCAAAACACCTCTACTCGGCCTGTCACTTTCTGCCCGGCCTCTCAACTAAAAATTTCCTAACACTCTTCCCTCTCTCTCCTTCTTCCTCTCCTGGCTCTAACTCTCGAGGCTTGTTCTATAAACTCGAGGCTTGTTCTATACATATGTATGTATATCCACTAGTACTATTTATTTATTTGTTTTGACCTCTGTTTTTTTTCTGTTATGTCTTGAAATCAATACAAACAGCCCAATAAAATTCCAGAAAAATAATTTACCAGGTATGCGAGTAAATACATCCCAATTGCTCATGCTCTTGTTACCTTCTGAATATGCACCCTCGATCTGTAAATCATCAGTATTTAACCAATCAAGCATACATTTATTTACTAAATACTAACATTTCAATAAGAATTACATTATTTAAAATGATTAAATAAGAAACCACGCATAAAATCAATCAAAAAATTGATTTAAATTTAAATCAATTATTAGCAATTGCTTAATGACAGAACCTGATATGAAGATGTGGCTGTCCCAAAGAGAAAGTCAGCTGGGAATTGCTTCCTATCAACACCTGCTTCTGTTTCCGCTTTTGCTTCTGCTCCTGCTATGAAAAACAGAGTANATTGATTTAAATTTAAATCAATTATTTGCAATTGCTTAATGACAGAACCTGATATGAAGATGTGGCTGTCCCAAAGAGAAAGCCAGCAGGGAATTGCTTCCTATCAACACCTGCTTCTGTTTCCGCTTTTGCTTCTGCTCCTGCTATGAAAAACAGAGTAACAAGAAGCAGAAGAGCAATTGCTTCTTCAAAGCTCTTCATTCTCCAAATCATATAAATTATGTATCTCTCTATATGAATATTTTGTTCTGAGAAATGATGCAGGAATGAAGATGGAGAATGCTGTGAAGTTAAGATGGTTGTTTAAATAAGCAAGCTGCCTTGCTAAGTCTGTCTTATATGAAGATTATATTAAATATGCTAACCAGCTCTTAGTCTTTGTTCATGGTCTATGTCATGATACATTTTATTATGTTCTTCTTGAGATACTTTGAAGAAGTTTGCTGATATTCAGAATTGTTTTCAGACAAAATGCTTTAGGAATCCTTCCAANCTGTTTAAATAAGCAAGCTGCCTTGCTAAGTCTGTCTTATATGAAGAATATATTAAATATGCTAACCAGCTCTTAGTCCTTGTTCAAGGTCTATGTCATGATACATTTTATTATGTTCTTTTTGAGATACTTTGAAGAAGTTTGCTGATATTCAGAATTGTTTTCAGACAAAATGCTTTAGGAATCCTTCCAAATGCTTTTTGGGATATTTTGACGAAGTTTGCCGACCCGTTGGATTTAAAAAAATTTCATTTTGGAGATAAAATAACATTAGGTAACCACCAAGGTTTTTAAATTCCAAATAAAGTTAGGAGGTGCTTAAACATAAATTTTATGTGAAAAAGACTTTACCTTTTTTAATTCTAGATATTCACTTATGTTAAGATGGTGAGGAGCTAAAAAATCTTGGGTGGAAAAATCACTTATGTTAGAATCCTATTTTGCCTAGTAGAAATGACCGTTGAAAGTAAAAAATATTACGTTCGGTGTCCGAAGACAAGCTGCATCTGGACAACGGCTGCGACAATAAGAAGGAGCGGANCTTTTTAATTCTAGATATGGTTATGAGGAGCTTAAAAATCTTGGGGGAAAAAATCTCTTTTGTTAGAATCCCATTTTGCCTAGTAGAAATGACCGTTGAAAGTAAAAAAATATTACGTTCGGTGTCCGAAGACAAGCTGCATCTGGACAACGGCTGCGACAATAAGAAGGAGCGGAGAAGAAAAAAACGACCTATGATGAATCACAAATGTAATATTTATTCCCTTGAAAGGCAGAATCTTGCTTGGTAGAAATTATTATGACCCGCAATATCACTCACAAATCAGGTGCATGATGATGTTAGATATATTCAACATATATATATATATATTCTAAACATTGCATAAAATTTGAAATAAATATTATGCATATTTACAAATTTTCATCATAGGAAGTAAACTTTTTTCATTGTTTATTTAGGGTTAACATATATTTTGTCATCTGATATAACCAATTGCATCTCATTTGATGTTTTTCCCTTTAGAATAAAGACGAGAAAATTCTCTTTCTTTTTGTGGAGTAGATCTGAACTTTTTTTTTTGGCAAGTATTCTAAATTTTAAAAGGAAAAAAAGCAATTTATTCCACCTAGAACCAGCCAAAAGGCTNACTTTGTTTTTTGGCAAGTATTCTAAATTTTAAAAGGAAAAAAAGCAATTTATTCCACCTAGAACCAGCCAAAAGGCTTGACTAACTCAATTTTCTTCTTTTTTTAATTTTTTTATTTTATTTTTATTTTTTTTTTTGAGTTTCTAAACTTTGATGGTGGGCCACTTTATCATCCGTGTAAATGAGCCGAACACGAGCGAGCCCGGACTCAGTTCGTGCTTGACTTGTTAAAAAATAACATTGTTTATGTTCGGCTCGTTTATATTTCAAATAGAAGAAATTTGTTCGTGTTTGGGGATAACCCTGGCCACGCTTGTAGTAGTTACGGGTGTAAACGAGTCGAGCTTGAGCGAGCTCGGATTCGACTTGTTAAAAAATATCATTATTCGTGTTTGCTTCGTTTATATATCGAGCTCAAAAAAGTTTGTTTGTGTTTGACTCGTTTGCTTATCGAGTTGAATACGAGTTATTCACGAACAATGAACTATTTTGACAACCTAGTCACACAGACGTAAAATGTTAAGGATATGATGAGATTTAAATATAGTTATGTATATTAAAATATTCATTTAAATATATTTTAATATATTTTATATTATTCTTAATTAGTAATTTTAATTGATTATAAATCTTTGTAATCTTTTAATCAATTAAATTATTTAAAAATAATACTCATTATATATATATATCTATATAATTTCGAGTCAAAATGAGCAGAACACTCGTGCACGGCTCGTTTTTATATCAAACACAAAAATTTATTTATATTTGACTCATTTACTTAATGAACGAATCAAACAGCAGCTATTCAATGAGTCGAGCACAGACTGTACGCAACGATCCACTTTGACAGCCCTAATGGTGGGCTACTTTATCGTCCGCACTCACTGAATTTTTAAAATATACTGTCAATTCTTATGTCCATCAAAAGAATATAAATAAAACACTGGTTTGAATTTGTAATATGGTAAATATCTTTAATCGCATTAACCTTTTGTAGGGGCAGAACAAGTTATATTTAGGGTGGACAATTGTTGTCTAGAATTTGATATTTAGCTATACTAGTAGTAAAATTTAATATTTTTTACATAGGCAATTTTGTAATTTTCTCATCCCGTTATGGTATGACTCATATATCATATAAGGGATAAATGCTGGAATGAAGCAGAGAGCGGAATAATCTGCCAAAATCGGGGGAGTTTCTTTATGTGGGTTGGGGGTGCGGGTGCAACACCCCGCGATACGGTACAGAGGTAATTTGGTAATTACATATTGTACTCCAGGGCTTTTGTTTTCTAGGGTTATAAATATGTCTGTTTATAACTCTATATATTATCTCATATTCTGTATTTTGTACTCTTTTTTGAGATTGAAAGAAAAGTCGCCGCTCTGCTCCCGAGAACATAGGCATCTTTGTCAAACCTCGTTAAAAGCTCTATTTGTTCTTCTGGATTTGCTTCAATTTCTGTTTTTCTTCGCTCTAATTTCTCAACATACTCATCCCTCACCCAACCAATATTAAAAAATAAATAAATAAAAATAAAAATTTTATGATTTAAAATTAGTCTCAATGTTTGTTTATAATTGGTCATAAAAAAGGTACATGATAAGATATTTATTAAATAAAAAAATAAATGTATGAGAGTTTTAAAAAATCAAGATTTTCTTAAATATTAATCATTTCTTAGATATTATTATTTTTTAATTAATTATGTCTATTCTTCTAATACTTATATTATTATTTTTTTATCTTTTTGTATTTTCTTTACAAGATTGTTTATAAATTCAATAAAATTAATTTTCAACAAAAGAATTAATCACTCTTAACAACGCATTGANATAAGTCGAGCACAGACTCGATCGACTTTGACAGCCCTAATGGTGGGCTACTTTATCATTCGCACTCACTGAATTTTTAAAATATACTGTCAATTCTTATGTGCATCAAAAGAATATAAATAAAACACTGGTTTGAATTTGTAATATGGTAAATATCTTTAATCGCATTAATCTTTTGTAGGGGCAGAACAAGTTATATTTAGGGTGGACACTTGTTGTCTAGAATTTGATATTTAGCTATACAAGTAGTAAAATTTAATATTTTTTTACATAGGCAATTTTGTCATTTTTCCACCCTGTTATGGTATGGCTCATATATCATATAAGGGACAGATGCTGGAATGAGGCCGAGCGGAAGAATCTGCCAAAATCGGGGGAGTTTCCTTATGTGGGTTGGGGGTGCGGGGGCAACACCCCGCGATACGGTATAGAGGTAATTTGGTAATTACATATTGTACTCCAGGGTTTTTGTTTTTTAGGGTTATAAATATGTCTGTTTGTAACTCTAGATATTATCTCATATTCTGTATTATGTACTCTTTTCTGAGATTGAAAGAAAAGTCTCCGCTCTGCTCCCGATGACGTAGGCATCTTTGTCAAACCTCGTTAAATCTCTATGTGTTCTTCTGGATTTGTGTCGATTTCTGTTTTTCTTCGCCCTAATTTCTCAACACACCCATCCCTCACCCAGCCAATATTAAATAAATAAATAAATAAAAATAAAAATTTGATGATTTAAAATTAGTCTCAATATTTGTTTATAATTGGTCATAAAAAAGGTACATGATAAGATATTTATTAAAAAAATATATAAAAGTATGAGAGTTTTAAGAAATCAACATTTTCTTAAATATTAATCATTTCTTAGATATTATTATTTTTAATTAATTCTGTCTATTCTTCTAATACTTATATTATTTTTTTTTTATCTTTTTGTATTTTCTTTACAAGTTTGTTTATAAATTCAATAAAATTAATTTTCAACAAAAGAATTAATCACTCTTAACAACGCATTGACAGCAAAATATGAAGGCTAAGTTTCTAAAAGAGGCTCTTAATAATAATTTATTAGTGAAGGGAACCAGGTCCAAGAGCCGTTTGAAAAGGAGAAAAATCTTAGAAACTATTTTTTATTTATATAAACTATATAATTTCTCAGCTAATAATATAATATGATTTTTTTTTTAATTTTAAAGAATTTTAAAATTCAATATGCTGACGAGACTAGGGCTGTCAAAATGGCTCGTTGTTCGCGAACAGCTCGTGCTCGGCTGGTTCGTTAAGTTAACGAGCGGAACACGAACAAAGATTTGCTCGTTCGTGTTTGGCTCATTTTGGCTCGAAATAATACTCATCAATTATATATACATATACATATAATTACAAGACTACAAAGAAGTATAATCAGTTGAAAGTATTAATTAAGAACTTAGAATAAAAATTATTAAATTAGATTCAAATGATGTTTTATTATAAAGAATAATTTTTAAATCTTGCCTCAACTCTTAACATGTTACGGCTACATGATTAGAGTTGTCAAAACGACTCTTTGTTCGTGAACAGCTCGTGTTCGGCTCACTAAGCAAATGAGCCGAACACGAACACACTTTTTGAGCTCAAGGTATAAATGAGCTGAACACAAACGGATTCAACCAACCAACAAAACACACTCTCGAAGATCAACTTCGGATATCCTACGACGGTCACCAGCAAATTTTTCTAGAGATTCGGCTGCAGATGCTCCAAGAAGTTCTTTTGCTTGTACTGGTACTGGTCCCTCAGCATATGTTGGTTCCTCTACATATGCAGATCCCTCAACATAGACGGGTCCCTTAACATATGCAAGGCCCTCAACGTATGCATGACTTTCAACATCACATGAGGATCCGACTTCTTATCCTTATTGGACTACTACAGAGAATGGACACTTTAATTTGTAATTTCATTTGAGACCATATTACAAGGGATCGCCGCTTCACATGCAAGATGATACGCCAAATTTTCTGTCAATTAGTGAAGAGCTTGAAGATGAGGCTGAAGAGGGGTGTCAACTATGAGAGCGACCGCTCCCAGCGCTATCAAAATATGTTTAAGGATCAGACATTCTACAACCACGCCGTAGAAGATAGATTTTTCATTTTTTTTAGACTTGTTACATTGACAACTATTATTTTAATGAAGTTTGAAATTATTTCAATGAACATATTGTTTGATTCTTCTCATTCTGAATGGAAGCAAAATTATTTAAATCTCATTCTAATTGTCTTAATTTTAAACTTAATATTTTTTTTTTTCAATTAGCTCAATTTTATTATTTTAAACTAAATAAAGTGATATAAATTTTAAACAACTTCATANAAGATATCTTCCCTTAAGATCTCTTCCCTTACTCTCCTAAGCCTCACACCCTCTCTATTTATAGAAGCAAGAGATTGGTAGGTGGGAGGTAGGTGAGCGGTAGGTGAGATGTGGTAGGTGAGCGATACCACATTACAAAAGTGTCATTTTACATTAGTTCAATAATTGGGGGTCAAAATAANAGTGTCATTTTACATTAGTTCATTAATTGGGGGTCAAAATAACAGTAAGAATGACATCCCAAAAGTTCATGTAAACGAAAGTGTATACCAAATATATATATATATACAATGCATAAAGTTTGAAATAAATATTATGCATATTTGCAAACTCTCATCATAGCAAGTAAACTTTTTCATTGTTTATTTAGGGTTAACATATATTTTGTCATCTGATATAACCAATTGCATCTCATTTGATGTTTTTCCCTTTAGAATAAAGACAAGAGAAAATTCTCTTTCTTTTTGTGGAGTAGATCTGAACTTTTTTTTTTTTTGCAAGTGTTCTAAATTTAAAAAGGAAAAAAAGCAATCTATTCCACATAGAACCAGCCAAAAGGCTATATATTGTAATATTTACAGATTGACTAACTCAATTTTCTTCTTTTTTATTTGTTTTTTTTCTTTTTTTGAGGTTCTAAACTTTTATGGTGGGCCACTTTATCATCCGTGTAAATGAGCCGAACACGAGTGAGTCTGAACTCAGCTCGTGTTCGACTTGTTAAAAAATAACATTGTTTGTGTTCGGCTCGTTTATATTTCAAATGGAAGAAATTTATTCGTGTCCAGGGATAACCCTGGTAAACGAGTCGACTTGTTAAAAAATATCATTATTCGTGTTTGGCTCGTTTATATATGGAGCTCAAAAAAGTTTGTTTGTGTTTGACTCGTTTGTTTATCGAGTTGAACACGAGTTATTCACGAACAATAAACTATTTTGACAACCTAGTCACACAGNAAAATAGTAGTATTTTGATGTCACCATAAAATCTGCATGATAAAACGCAAATCTAGACACCAGTCGATAAGACATTTTTTTCAGAGTTAAAAAGGAGATCATCTAGACTCTGGTTTCAATAACCTTGCAACCAATATAAATATCTCAAAAATGCAGAACTAATGATATTGAAAGTGATTTGATCCGAGCACAAATAGGCTTAGATCAAGTACTTGAGGTATGATTAAAAATTTTAAAACATGAATTGAATTATCACATAATATTCAAATTTGACATGCTTACAATCAAATCGAACGTCTCGGCGAGAGGAAGCCAACGAGCTCAAGATTAATCAAATTTAAAGCCATTAAAGTACTTAAATGCTAAAAGAATTATAAGTTATCACAGGAATCAACACATATAATGTGAACAATTTTAAGATTTTTGTTAAACTTTCCAGAACTCCCACCCAAAACTCTATAAACAGGTCCTCATTTCAACATGACAGGAGAGGAGCTAAGAGCTCAGTTACCACACTTCACAAAAAAATTGAAGTCGACAATTACCAACAATCATGACCAATTATGTTAATGTCATTGGTGCTTGATCTGCGTGACTCATTTAAAACTATGTAACTCCATCCTCTAGTTAGATAAAAAAGTGAAACTCTATAGCTTGAAATATAAAGTAAATTTATTCAGACAGGGCTAGACCTCCTAATTTTTTCTCGTTCACGAGTTTTTCACCTAAAAATTTTGTTCTCATATCTCTTCCTTATCCCCATTGAGAATTTTCTAGCACACAACAATCTCAATACTTATAGTCAAACTCTATCATTCCTTCTAAACTATATAAACATCAAAGAAAATATCATATCAATCATGAAATGTTGAAGACAGAGAGCACCATGCATACTGTATCTGAGAGTTCAACCATGCCCCGTATCGATCCTCTAGTTCTTGAGGAATATCATAGTGGCATAATGTTACAAACGGCTGTATTCCTGATTCATTAACTCAGCTTAATTACATAAATAATCAAAGTAATACATAACTAACTATGAAAACAAAGTGTTCTTTTCTTATTGAATTGCTAAGATAAGCACCTTTAAGCAGTAAGTAATCAATTAGCTTGTTGTAAAATGAGATGCCATTTTCATTAACGTCTCCAAACCTGCCTCCTAATTTCCATAAAATAAACAACTCATTAATTGGTAAATCGAAGCATATAATGTTTATGTTTGTGTAGATATGTGTGTGTGTATTTGTCTATAGATTTAAATATATATATGTATAGATACGTAGATGTTTAGATACTTACAGGTATAGATACATATATGTAGACACATGCGTATATGCATACATATATACATACATACATACATATATACACACATGCATGTATAGATATATATATACACACATGCACATATACATACATAAATAGATATATAGATACATACATATACACACATATACATATAGATACATATATATGCACACATACGCATGTACATACATATATAGATATATAGATACATAAATGTTTAGATACTTACAGCTATAAATACATAAATTGATACATATATAGATACATACATATACACACATACATATATAGATGCATATATATATATGCACACATACACATATGCATACATATATAGATATATAGATGCATAAATGTTTAGATACATACAGGTATAGGTACATATATTGATACATACATATGCGCATATGCATATATAGATGCATATATATACACACATACACATATACATACATATATAGATATATA
The DNA here is from genome assembly GCA_002079205.1 of Phalaenopsis hybrid cultivar. Classification (NCBI taxonomy): domain Eukaryota; kingdom Viridiplantae; phylum Streptophyta; class Magnoliopsida; order Asparagales; family Orchidaceae; genus Phalaenopsis; species Phalaenopsis hybrid cultivar. Next base: position 122,504 of record JXCR01080251.1, read on the forward strand.
GATACATAAATATATAGAAGATTTACATACATATCACTAAATTCTTGAGTAATTACATATCTAATATATAAGCTTAAACTCTTGCAATTATATCACCTTATCTATGTATGAAAAGATGTATTTTACATTTTAAAAGTTAAAATAGCAATATTTTTTATGTGATATGAAAAGTTTGGTGGTGTCATAAGTGTAAAAGTCAAGTTAAGTTGCTAGGTGTATAAATGCATAGGGTTTGGATGGTATGTAACATATAATATAATAGTTTTATGTCAAGTATTGCTCTTAATTGCTGCAACTTAACTGGGTAAAATTCTGGTCCATGATATGGAGAACCTGTAGGAGTTGACTCCAAGTGAATGCATCAAATCGATGTCAGCCTGTTGCAATCAAAGCCAGGTTGGGTAGATTTGTAAAATCATTAAAATAAAATAAAATTTATTATATATATATATATAGAGTTTTTTGGATATGGCGCAGTATTTTCATTGAATAATATAAATTGAGATGGATTTGATGAGCTTCAAACCTTGTATCGATGATAATGGTCGTCAGCTATATCCCCATTACTACCATCCTCTATTTTTCCTGGCAGAAGCAACCAACAAATGGGTTAAATTGATGTTTCAGATAATTGACAACAATGCTATTTATTTTTTTTTTTATGTCTTAATTCCTGCATAAGAGAAATTTAAGGAATCTAAAAAAATACATATTAATTTATAACAATATCCAACAAACAAAATGATAAAATCTAGCATTTTTCATAGATATATATATATATCTATATATATATATATATNAGGTCATGGTTGTAAGCCGTAACCGTAGCAGCTGGCCACAAAGGTCATAATTGGTGTAGCAATAACGTCAGTTGGCCACAAAGGTCATAGTTGGAGATATAGTATCAGTTGGTCACATATGTTGTAATTGGTGACATAGGTCATAGTTGGTGACTGCAATAGCATTAGTTGGATACAGATGTCATAGTTAGTGACTGCAATAGCATTAGTTAGCTATATAGGCTATAATTAGTAGTTGCAATAGTATTAGTTGGCCATAGAGACCGCAGTTGGAGAATTCATGAATACTGTCGGTTGGCCACAAAGGTCATAGATGAAAGCTATAATAGTAGTTAGCCACATAGGTAATTGTTAGTTACATAGGTTGCAGTTGGTCATATAGACTATAGTTGATATTTGTAGTAGTAGTTAGCCCCATAAGCCATAATTAGTGACTGCAATTGCATATGTTGGTCATGAAGCTTATAATGAGTGATTGCAATAGCATTAGTTAGCCACGAAGACTGTAGTTGGAAAGTGCAATACCAATAGTTGGTCATGGAAGCCATAGTTAGAAACTGTTGTATAAGTTAAAGTCTGTCCGGGGCAGTTGCAACTGTTTGAAGAAATAGCTCTGAAGTTGTTGAAGAAGTTGTTATTCAAAAAGCTGCAGTGGTTATTATTTTTTTTTTTTTTGAAAAAGTTATACCGTAGCTTTCCAACGGGCATCACAGGTAGTCAGGTCTTGTGGTAAAACGTAGCTTCTGTTGCAGTATTTTTAGAACTCAAGCAAAACGTAATTTTTTCAAACAGAAATAACTGTTGTGCAACACCATACTTCCACCACAATGCCGCCCCAAACGCATCCTTAGTCATATGGATTGTAGTATGTCACATAAGTCATAGTTGTTAATTGTAGTAGGGTCAGTTAAATACAAATGTCATAATTGGTGATTACAATATTGTAAGTTACCCACAACGGATATAGTTGGAGACTGCAATAATGTTAGGTGGCCACAGATGTCATAGTTGAAAATTGTAATAGCAATTGACCACGTAGGTCGTAGTTGATCACAAAGACTGTAGGTGGTCTTATGGCCATAGTTGTTGACTACAATAATGTCANGCAATATTGTAAGTTACCCACAACGGATATAGTTGGAGACTGCAATAATGTTAGGTGGCCACATATGCCATAGTTGAAAGTTGTAATAGCAATTAATCACGTAGGTCGTAGTTGATCACAAAGACTGTAGGTGGTCTTATGGCCATAGTTGTTGACTACAATAATGTCAGTAGCCATGGAGGTTATAGTTGGTAGCTGTAATAGCATTATTTAGCCATGAAGGTTATAGTTGCGGAATCTAAGTGCGCCAGTTGGTTTTAGATACCATAGTGAGAAGCTACAATAGTAAGTGACCACATAAGTCATAATTTGTGCTACACCAATTGGTGGCTACAACCCTTCTCCCAAGTTTGTTATTTTACACCTGAGACATCACTTATAACTTTACGACGTAAGGAAAAATCTTCATAAATCCAATTTATCTTCATATTCTAAATATTACAGTCATATTCAATGTCGTCAGAAGTTATCATTGGATCTTTAATACTGTGTTATTTGTCACCCACAGTTCGAGATATGATGTTATACCATATTCAGGATACACTCTACACTATGTTTGAGATANAATAATTTGTGCTACACCAATTGGTGGCTACAACCCTTCTCTCAAGTTTGTTATTTTACACCTGAGACATCACTTGTAACTTTACGACGTAAGGAAAAATCTTCATAAATCCAATTTATCTTCATATTCTAAATATTACAGTCATATTCAATGTCGTCAGAAGTTATCATTGGATCTTTAATACTGTGTATTTGTCACCCACAGTTCGAGATATGATGTTATACCATATTCAAGATACACTCTACACTATGTTTGAGATATAACATTACCATATATTTGTGATGTAGCATTATATTGTATTTGAGATATTGTGTTATACCATATTCAAGATATTTCGTTCCACAATAGAGTTCACCGATGGCATTGATCGGCAAGGGGTGGTCGGTGGTGGTTAACAATTGTTAGAGAGTGGTGGTCGATGGTGCTCGACAAGTACTGAAGACAGAAGTTATCGTTAGGTTTTCAATCTAGGACATCACTCAAATTCAACATCATCTTCTCTTCCTCCAAGTGAAAAGTTGGGGTCTATTTATAGCTCTGGGTGAGATGTATTTTGGTCATTTGGTAAATAACTTCTACAACCACCCGATTAGATGGTTTGTTGCCATAACCATAAAAGTTTTTTCAATGATTTATGAATCATAATGTCCTTGGTATTAAATTTTCTTAATCACGTTGGATTCCTCTCATTGACATATTCGATTTGAGTTTTAGTACGTCAAATTTAGAGTTTGTTTGACAATTCAATAATGATTGGAGCCTCAAAATGTGGTTCAACTGCTTGATTGGTCTCATATTGGATCAATTTTGGTGTCATTGTGTTTTTTTTTAAAGAGAATCACATTGACTATAAGTTTGTTGATATTAGAGCTCTTGATGATTTTTCAATTTCATTAAATGCATCTTTTGCTCAAAAGGTTCCCCAAGATTCATGTCAAAAAATGAAANATGGTTCAACTGCTTGATTGGTCTCATATTGGATCAATTTTGGTGTCATTGTGTTTTTTTTAAAGAGAATCACATTGACTATAAGTTTGTTGATATTAGAGCTCTCGATGATTTTTCAATTTCATTAAATGCATCTTTTGCTCAAAAGGTTCCCCAAGATTCATGTCAAATAATGAAATTTAATGATGACACATCAATTGCCTTCTATTTTTGGTTGCTTAATTAGTATCATCTGAAAATAATTAAATAATTAAAAATTTTAAAATTTAAAAACATGGGAAGCTAGTGCAAGTTGGAGCACGATTTTGAGGTCACGAGTCGGCGTACGGGTTGTCGGGGTAGCAAGTTGTTGTGCATCGTAGTTCATAGGATGGAATAGTCACGAGACATTTCACGGGTTGTGGGGGGTCGGGTAGAACCAAGGATGTGGGAGGTGTGAGATACACGAGTCAGAATAGTTCAAGTTGGCCAAAATAGTTCGTGCATTATGACAAAGTAGCCTAAGTCAAGTCATGCGAATTTGAATGATTAAAGAAGCTAACTGTGCAATCGCACACGACAGCGAGCCCACGTCCACCCTCGCGTGGATGCTCATTCATGTGTTCCTGCTTAGGGCTGCAAACCAAAACTTTTTGAATTATTTTAAATTTTCCAATTTTGGTGTCCTCCTGATTTTTTACCAATAAATAGGCCTAATACGGAGCGTAGAAGGCACACTTCTCTCCCTCAAACTAAAGTGCCACTTGGCATGTTATTATACGTCATTTCTGACCTATTGTTATGCCTTATGTTCCACATTGATGTTGTGTTTAGAGTTCTTTTCTTGCCAACTGTTGTGCCTTTTTTCAGCACTACTTTTTTATGTCTCTTTATGCTTTATGTCATAGTACAATATTGGATTACAAAGTGAGGTAAGAGCTATTATAATTTTTTTGGAGTTGCTCAAATAATGTTAACCCATCCCAGGTTTCATAGGTGGAGATGAAAAAACTGCATAGTTAGGGGTGTACAACCTATCCTAGGTTGTTAGTGAGAGCACCAACTCGACTACTGTAAGGTATAATGGAAAAGGTTGATAAATTTTTTATGGATGTTTGACCAGTCCTAGGTTATTAGCTAGAGGTGCTCAATGGTGTTAACCTGTTATGAACAAAGTCAAATGAAATTTATCAAAGATTTAAGACCCATCCTAGGCTACTTTTTTGCAGATGCTCTATTATGGGTAAAGTCAAATAAAATCCACTAAAGATGTTTGTCCTATCATTGCCTATTGTTTGAAGCTTTTGCTTGACAACCGTAACTTATATTGAAAAAGGTCAAAGGAAATCCCCTAAGAATTTTTGACACATTCTAGGTTGTTTCGTCAAAAGGTTTGCTTGACAACCATAGCTTATTTTGGAAATGGTCAAGAAAGGTTCAAATCGAACCCGTTGAGATTAATTAAGCTTGGAACAAGGCTTTGGAGATTTTTGTATTTCTCGAGCCTTGGGTGTAGGTCGAGTTGGACAATGTTTTTTTCCTGGAAATATGGTTACGAACATATTCAAGAATGATATTTGGTAACATTTTTATTATTTCTTTTGAATTTGTTGCCTATCAGTAGAGGTGTTGTCTACACAAGCCTGATCATTTTGTATAAAATAGCCATGTAAATGTTGAGATGGTCAGCTTCATGATTCAATTGAGAAGAAACCGGATACGATGACGAGTGTTTAGAGAGCACTTTCTAGTTGGAAATTTTCATTTAGTTGTTGATTTTATTTTTATGTTTAAGATGTTGACATAAGTGTTCACTTAAAGTTTCGATGAAAGTTACCCCACAGTTTGCAATTAGTTCCAATAAACTTGATGTCTAAATGGGATGTAGGAAGACTACTTGACCACAATCATGTCTAGGATGTTTACATGAACGACCTCTTAAGATTATAGTGAAGGTTGCCCCCCTCATCAGAGTATGCATATAAAATCCATTTCAATGACTTTCTCTTAGCTTGATGAATCCCATAACTACGATCAAAGTCTTTGGCAACCCTTCAACTAATAATGAATTGCTCCACAAACAATTAAACAAGCTTAAAAATTATATGAATGATTCTCCCTATGAGTGAACATAACCAAGCATGTATTTGGACTTTAAGAGCAACAGAGAAAACTTTTTAAAGGAGCACGTAAGAAACTAGTTGTATGATGTTTTCATGCTGATTAATATGTTGATATGGTTCCATCATAATAATCAATGCTTATAAGCCTAAACCCTATCAAAATATAATTTTGATGGATGGTCACAGCCAATGGAGAAGACTTTGATGTTGTAGTAAATAATGTAACTTATCACAAATTATGTGAGGTCGAGCCAATCTCTCCAAACCATGGTGGAGGTTTGTTGTTAAGATTGACTACACGAAATGGATCTGTGGAGTCGTTAGTGTATAAGACATCCATTTTCTGAGGAGGAACTTCAGTGTATAGAGGGGGAGTTATCGTTTAACCTCTAATTGATGGATTTTAAAGTAGTTGTGCCCCTCTGGCATGCACTATCTCCAATAATCATATCTTACATAAAATTAAATTGATCTCATTTTGAGACTCCTCCATTCTTCGTACATCATCATTAAGAGTTGCAAATGGTGTTCCTTCGCTAGCAGGGTGATAAGTATCATTATGACACAAAATAAAGGATATGCATCCTAGACTTTGAGATTATTACCTGTAATGATGAATGTTAGAGAGAGTAGCATGTTTATTATGTTTGTTAGCCATCGATGAAGTAGTGCCAAACTATTGCATGTCAGAAGATCCAACACGCACACAAATAGTAAAAAATTAGCAAGAGGAGGCACCGATATTTTTTATTATGTAAAAACCCTATAAAAAAACACGAGTCATGGCTCAGTCAAAGTAATAAATTATATAATTGTAAGTGTATAGGCCCACTCTTCTATTGAATAGTGAAAATGGAATTACAAATCAGATAATCACATATGTACGTTATTAGTTCAACAATAATAGTCATATTTAGGCTACAACATATGCAGTTTTCAACTATAATAGCAATAGTTAGCCACAATGGCTATAAAAAATAGTTGGCTATAAAAATCATAGTTGGAAAATATAATAGTAGTAATTAGCCACAGAAGCTATAGTTTGAATTTGAAATAGCATTAGTTGGCCATAGAGGCCATAATTGGAGATGTAGAAGAAAATACTCACAAAGGTTCTAGTTGGTGACAGAGGTCAGAGTTGGAAGCAAAAGTTGTAGTTGGTGATTGTAATAGCGTCCGTTGGTTGTGGAGGTTGTAGTTGGTAACTACGTGCAATAGTATCAATTGGCTACATAACTCATAATTGATGACTCCAATATTGCTAGTTGGCTACATAGATCATAGATAAAGACTACGATAACATCAGTTGGCAACGGAGGTTGTAGTTTAAAAATGCAATAGTATTTAGCCACATAAGATATACTTGGTGATAAAGATCTTAATGGGTCACATAGGTTTTAGTTGGTAATTGTAGTTGTAATTAGCGCCATAAGTCGTAGTTGGTCCCATAGGTCGTATTTGGTGACTGTTATAATGTTAGTTAGCTACAGAGGTTGTAGTTTTTTAATATAATAACATTGGTTGGTTATGGAGGCTATAGTTGAAGACAGTAATATCATTACTTTGCCACAAAAGCTGTAGTTGAAATTTATAGTAGCAATTAACCACATATGCCCTAATTGATCACATAAGTCAATATTATGTGACTGAAATTACATTATTGGCTACAGAGGTCGTAGTTGGCGTTTATAATAGCATCAGTTAGTCATAGAGGTCATAGTTGAAGATTGCAATAATGTCAGTTGGTCATGGAATTTGTAGTTGGAAGCTATAGTAGTAGTTAGCCACATAGATCACAGTTGGCCACATAGGTTATAATTCGTCACAAATATCGTAGTTGGTAACAATAATGTCAATTAGCCTCATACGTTGTAGTTTGTCACATAAGTCATATTTGTCGACTACAACAATGTCAATTGACAACAAAGGTTGTAGTTAGTGAAAAAAATAACATCAGTCGACCACAAAGACCATAGTTGGATACCACAATAATGTCTATTGGCCACAGAAGTCTTAGTGGGAAGCNGAGTTGGTCATGGAATTTGTAGTTGAAAGCTATAGTAGTAGTTAGCCACATAGATCGTAGTTGGCCACATAGGTTATAATTCATCACAAATATCGTAGTTGGTAACAATAATTTCAATTAGCCTCATACGTTGTAGTTTGTCACATAAGCCATATTTGTCGACTACAACAATGTCAATTAGCAACAATGGTTGTAGTTAGTGAAAACAATAACGTCAGTCGACCACAAAGACCATAGTTGGATACCACAATAATGTCTATTGGCCACAGAAGTCTTAGTGGGAAGCTGTAATAGCAGTTGGCCACATAGATTGTAGATGACCACATAAGTTATAATTGGTTACATTTGTTGTAGTTGGTAACTATAGAAACAATTGGCCCCATAGGCAGTTGTTGGTTACAAAGTTCATAGTTGGTGATNGGTTATAATTGGTTACATTTGTTGTAGTTGGTAACTATAGAAACAATTGGCCCCATAAGCAGTTGTTGGTTACAAAGTTCATAGTTGGTGATTACAACAACGTTAATTGGTCACAAATGTTGCATTTGGTGATTGCAATATCATAAGTTGACCACATAGACCATAGTTAGAGATTGTAGTAATGTCTGTTGGCCATAGATGTCATAGTTGAAAACTACATTAGTAACTCACCACATATTTCATAGTTTGTGTTGCAATTGTTGTTGGTTGAAACCCTTCAGTCAGGTTTATTATTTTACACCAGAGACACCACTTGTCAACATACGACATAAGGAAAAATTTTAGGAGTCCGGNACATTAATTGGCACAGATGTTGCATTTGGTGATTGCAATAGCATAAGTTGACCACATAGACCATAGTTAGAGATTGTAGTAATGTCTGTTGGCCATAGACGTCATAGTTGAAAACTACATTAGTAACTCACCACATAGTTCATAGTTTGTGTTGCAATTGTTGTTGGTTGAAACCCTTCACTCAGGTTTATTATTTTACACCAGAGACACCACTTGTCAACATACGACATAAGGAAAAATTTTAGGAGTCCGGAAAAATTTATTGTATTCCAAAAATGACAATTGTAAGTAGCTTCATCGGGAGTTATCACTGATCTTCATTAGTGTGTTTTCATCACACTATATTCAATATATGTCATTACACTATATTTGGGATACATCGTTATATCTTGTTTGAGAAACATTGTTACCCTGCATTCGCATGACATCGTTACATCATATTCGGGATACTTCGTTACATCATATTCATGATATTTTGTTTATTAATCGAGGTGAGCAAGGGACAACCGCTGGTGGTTAACGACAGGCGACAAGAAGTGGTCGACGGTGATTGGTGGCTAGAGAGGTCGAAAGTTATCGTCAGATCTTCAGTTATGAACAACACTAGAATTTGACTCCTTCCACTCCAAGTGAATAAATGGGGTCTATTTGTAGCTATTGAGGGAGGGCATTTTGGTCATTAAACGAATAACTTCCATAACCATCTGATCGGACGGTCCACATTGATCTCCCTTGACTCCAAGCGAGTTTTCAATGATTTGAGGGTCATAATGACCTAAAAAATAAGCGAACCTAGGCTCATTGGATTCCTCTCATCGAGATGCTCAATTTCACCATATGCACATCAAATTTGAAGTTTGATTGACCGTTCAATCAATCATCTAATGCCTCCAAATGTAATTCAATGGCTTCATCTGGGCCTCTTTGGACTCAAATTGGACTAATTTTTGTTTAGATGGACAACTTGACTATAAATTTGCTGAAATTGAGGCNCTAAAGGATATGCATCCTAGACTTTGAAATTATTACCTGTAATGATGAATGTTAGAGAGAGTAGCATGTGTATTATGTTTGTTAGCCATCGATGAAGTAGTGCCAAACTATTGCATGTCAGAAGATCCAACACACACACAAATAGTAAAAAATTAGCAGGATGAGGCACCGATATTTTTTATTATGTAAAAACCCTATAAAAAAACATGAGTCATGGCTCAGTCAAAGTAATAAATTATATGATTGTAAGTGTATAGGCCCACTCTTCTATTGAATAGTGAAAATGGAATTACAAATCAGATAATCACATATGTACTTTATTAGTTCAACAATAATAGTCATATTTAGGCTACAACATATGCAGTTTTCAGCTATAATAGCAATAGTTAGCCACAAAGGCTATAAAAAATTGTTGGCTATAAAAATCATAGTTGGAAAATATAATAGTAGTAATTAGCCACAGAAGCTATAGTTTGAATTTGAAATAGCATTAGTTGGCCATAGAGGCCATAATTGGAGATGTAGAAGAAAATACTCACAAAGGTTCTAGTTGGTGACAGAGGTCAGAGTTGGAAGCAAAAGTTGTAGTTGGTGATTGTAATAGTGTCTGTTGGTTGTGGAGGTTGTAGTTGGTAACTACGTGCAATAGTATCAATTGGCTACATAAGTCATAATTGATGCTCCAATATTGCTAGTTGGCTACATAGATCATAGATAAAGACTACGATAGCATCAGTTGGCAACGGAGGTTGTAGTTTAAAAATGCAGTAGTATTTAGCCACATAAGATATACTTGGTGATAAAGATCATAATGGGTCACATAGGTTTTAGTTGGTAATTGTAGTTGTAATTAGCGCCATAAGTCGTAGTTGGTCCCATAGGTCGTATTTGGTGACTGTTATAATGTTAGTTTGCTACAGAGGTTGTAATTTTTTAATATAATAACATCGGTTGGTTATGGAGGCTATAGTTGGAGACAATAATATCATTACTTTGCCACAAAAGCTGTAGCTGAAATTTATAGTAGCAATTAACCACATATGCCCTAATTGATCACATAAGTCAATATTATGTGACTGAAATTACATTATTGGCTACAGAGGTCGTAGTTGGCGTTTATAATAGCATCAGTTAGTCATAGAGGTCATAGTTGAAGATTGCAATAATGTGAGTTGGTCATGGAATTTGTAGTTGAAAGCTATAGTAGTAGTTAGCCACATAGATCGTAGTTGGCCACATAGGTTATAATTCATCACAAATATCGTAGTTGGTAACAATAATTTCAATTAGCCTCATACGTTGTAGTTTGTCACATAAGCCATATTTGTCGACTACAACAATGTCAATTAGCAACAATGGTTGTAGTTAGTGAAAACAATAACGTCAGTCGACCACAAAGACCATAGTTGGATACCACAATAATGTCTATTGGCCACAGAAGTCTTAGTGGGAAGCTGTAATAGCAGTTGGCCACATAGATTGTAGATGACCACATAGGTTATAATTGGTTACATTTGTTGTAGTTGGTAACTATAGAAACAATTGGCCCCATAAGCAGTTGTTGGTTACAAAGTTCATAGTTGGTGATTACAACAACGTTAATTGGTCACAAATGTTGCATTTGGTGATTGCAATATCATAAGTTGACCACATAGACCATAGTTAGAGATTGTAGTAATGTCTGTTGGCCATAGATGTCATAGTTGAAAACTACATTAGTAACTCACCACATATTTCATAGTTTGTGTTGCAATTGTTGTTGGTTGAAACCCTTCAGTCAGGTTTATTATTTTACACCAGAGACACCACTTGTCAACATACGACATAAGGAAAAATTTTAGGAGTCCGGAAAAATTTATTGTATTCCAAAAATGACAATTGTAAGTAGCTTCATCGGGAGTTATCACTGATCTTTATTAGTGTGTTTTCATCACACCATATTCAATATATGTCATTACACTATATTTGGGATACATCGTTATATCTTGTTTGAGAAACATTGTTACCCTGCATTTGCATGACATCGTTACGTCGTATTCGGGATACTTTGTTACATCATATTCATGATATTTTGATAATTAACCGAGGTGAGCAGGGGACAACCGATGGTGGTTAACGACAGGCGACAAGAAGTGGTCGACGGTGATTGGTGGCTAGAAAGGTCGAAAGTTATCGTCGGATCTTCAGTTATGAACAACACTAGAATTTGACTCCTTCCCCTCCAAGTGAATAAATGTGGTCTATTTATAGCTATTGGGGGAGGGCATTTTCGTCATTGAACGAATAACTTCCATAACTATCTGATCAGACGGTCCACATTGATCTCCCTTGACTCCAAGCGACTTTTAAATGATTTGAGGGTCATAATGACCTCAAAAATAAGCGAACCTAGGCTCATTGGATTCCTCTCATCGAGATGCTCGATTTCACTATATGCACATCAAATTTGAAGTTTGATTGACCGTTCAATCAATGATCTAAAGCCTCCAAATGTAATTCAATGGCTTCATCTGGGTCTCTTTGGACTCAAATTGGACTAATTTTTGTTTAGATGGACAACTTGACTATAAATTTGCTGAAATTGAGGCTCTAAAAATAATCTTGACTTTGAATCAAATTATCTTTTATTCAAAAATATTTTGAGATTCATGTCAAAATTTTGTGACGACACGTTAGTGTGTTAAACTTGCTTTTAATTAATTATAACAGAAAATCAAACAAGAAGTTATGGGGGTAAAGATCGTGAAATGAGAACCGGCATGCACCAAGTTTTTCTTAGACGTGCGAAAACATAAACAAAATTGAATTTTTAAAACATATAGTTAATCATCTCTTGACATCTACTCTTGCAAAAATTATAGCAATGATAAAGCAATTGCATTAATTTACCTTGTATGTGGGTGAAGACATCCCAATTGCTCAAGCCTTTGTTACCATCCAAATATCCCCCTTCAATCTGGCAAAANAGAGTGTAATTTAACAACTTAAATTTTATGCAGATTCAACACACACACAAATAATATAAAAGTAGTAGATGGAGCACCATGATTTTTTTTACGTAGAAAATCCCTATGAAGAGAAAAAATGTTGGGGTATGGAGCAGTTAAAGTAATCCACTATGTAAGTGATTGTAACTACAGAGGTGTTCACTCTTCTTTTGAATTAAAGAAGATGAAATTACAAAATAGATAATAACAAATGTACAATAGCCATATTTGGACTAAAACACAAGTAGTTTTATGTTATAATAGTAATATTTGGTCATAAAGGTCGTAGACGTTGGTTGCAATAGCGGTTGTTGGCTACAAAGGTCATAGTTGTAAGTCGTAACGGTAGCAGCTGGCCATAATGATCATAATTGGTGCAACAATAACGTCAGTTGGCCACATAGGTCATAGTTGGAGATATAGTAGCAGTTGGTCACATATGTTGTAATTGGTGACATAGGTCGTAGTATATGATATAGGTCGTAGTTGGTGACTGCAATAGCATTAGTTGGATATAGATGTCATAGTTAGCTACTGCAATAGCATTAATTAGCTATATAGGCTATAGTTAGTAGTTGCTATAGTATTAGTTGGCCATAGAGACCGCAGTTGGAGAATTCATGAATACCGTCGGTTGGCCACAAAGGTCATAGATGAAAGCTATAATAGCAGTTAGCCACATAGGTAATTGTTAGTTGCATAGGTTGCAGTTGGTCATATAGACTATAGTTGATATTTGTAATAGTAGTTAGCCCCATAAGCCATAATTAGTGACTGCAGTTGCATATGTTGGGCATGAAACTTATAGTGAGTGATTGCAATAGCATTAGTTAGCCACGAAGACTATAGTTGGAAACTGCAATACCAATAGTTGGTCATGGAAGTCATAGTTAGAAATTGTTGTATAACTTAGGGTATGTCTGGGGCAGTTGCAACTGTTTGAAGAAACAGATGTGAAGTTGCTGAAGAAGCTGTTATTCAAAAAGCTGCAGTGGTTATTATTATTATTTTTTTTTTTGAAAAAGTCATACCGTAGCTTTTCAACGGCCATCACAGGTAGCCAGGTCTTGTGGTAAAACGCAGCTTTTGTTGCAGTATTTTTAGAACGCAAGCAAAATGTAATTTTTTTCAAACAGAAATAACTGTTGTGCAACATCATACTTCCACCACAATGCCGCCCCAAACACATCCTTAGTCATATGGATTGTAGTCTGTCACATAAGACATAGTTTTTAACCGTAGTAAGGTCAGTTAAATACAAATGTCATAATTGGTGATTGCAGTATTGTAAGTTAGCCACAGTGGATATAGTTCGAGACTGCAATAATGTTAGGTGGCCACAGTGGTCATAGTTGAAAGTTGTAATAGAAATTGACCACATAGGTCGTAGTTGATCACAAAGGTCGTAGGTGGCCTTATGACCATAGTTGTTGACTACAATAATGTCGGTAGCCATGGAGGTTATAGTTGGTAGCTGCAATAGCATTACTTATCCATAAAGGTTATAGTTGGAGACTGTAAGTGCGCCAGTTGGTTTTAGATACTATAGTGAGAAGCTAAAACAGTAAGTGACCACATAAGTCATAATTTGTGCTACATCAGTTGGTGTCTGCAACCCTTCTCTCAAGTTTGTTATTTTACACCTGAGACATCACTTGTAAATTTACGACGTAAGGAAAAATCTTCATAAATCCAATTTATCTTCATATTCTAAATATTACAGTCATATTCAATGTCGTCAGAAGTTATCATTGGATCTTTAATACTGTGTTATTTTTCACCCACAGTTCGAGATATGTTGTTATACCATATTAATGATACACTCTACACTATGTTTGAGATATGACATTACCATATATTTGTGATGTAGCATTATATTGTATTTGAGATATTGTGTTATACCATATTCAAGATATTTCATTCCACAATAGAGTTCACTGATGGTGATGATCGGCAAGGAGTGGTTTGTGGTGGTTAACAATTGTTAGAGAGTGGTGGTCGATGGTGCTCGGCAGGTACGAAAGACAAAAGTTATCATTAGGTTTTCAATCTAGGACATCACTCAAATTCAACATCATCTTCTCTTCCTCAAAGTGAAAAGTTGGGGTCTATTTATAGCCCTGGGTGAGGTGTATTTTGGTCATTTTGTAAATAACTTTTGCAACCACCCGATTAGATGGTTTGTTATCATAACCATAAAAGTTTTTTCAATGATTTATGGGTCATAATGTCCTTGGTATTAAATTTTCTTAATCACATTGGATTCCTCTCATCGACATATTCGATTTGAGTTTAAGTACGTCAAATTTAGAGTTTGTTTGAAAATTCAATAATGATTGGAGCCTCAAAATGTGGTTCAATTGCTTGATTGGACTCATATTGGATCAATTTGGTATCATTGTGTTTGTTTTTTAAAGACAATCACATTGACTATAAGTTTGTTGATATTAGAGCTCTTGATGATTTTTCAATTTCATTAATGCATCTTTTGCTCAAAAGGTTCCCCAAGATTCATGTCAAATAATGAAATTTAATGAATACACATCAATTGCGTCCTATTTTTGGTTGATTAATTAGTATCATTTGAAAATAATTAAATAATTAAAAATTGAAAATTTAAAAATTTTGGTGTTTTGCTAGCGGCAGTGGAGGTGGTTGGCATGTAGCAAAGAAAACATGGGAAACTAGTGCAGGTTGGAGCACTATTTTGAGGTCACGAGTCGGTGTACAGGTTGTCGGGGTAGCAAGTCGTTGTGCATCGTAGTTCATAGGATGGAATAGTCGGGAGACATTTCACAGGTTGAGGGGGGTCGGGTAGAACCAAGGATGTGGGAGGTGTCAAATACACGAGTCGGAATAGTTCAGGTTGGCCAAAATAGTTTGTGCATTATGACAAAGTAGCCTAAGTCAAGTCATGCGAATTTGAATGATTAAAGAAACTAACTGTGCAATCGCACACGATAGCGAGCCCACGTCCACCCTAGCGTGGATGCTTGTCATGCGTGCCTGCTTAGGGTTGCAAACCAAAACTTTTTGAATTGTTTTAAATTTTCCAATATTGGTGCCCTCCTGATTTTTGACCTATAAATAGGCCTAATAGGGAGCGTAGAAGGCACACTTCTCTTCCTCAAACTAAAGTGCCACTTGGCTTGTTATTATACGTCATTTCTGACCTATTGTTATGCCTTATATTCCACATTGATGTTGTGTTTAGAATTCTTTTCTTGCCAACTGTTGTGCCTTTTTTCAGCACCACTTTCAGAATGTCTCTTTATGCTTTATGTCATAGTACAATATTGGATTACAAAGTGAGTTAAGAGCTACCATAATTTTTTTTGGAGTTGCTTAAATAATGTTAACCCATCCCAGGTTTCATAGGCGGAGATGAAAAAACTCCATAGTTAGGGATGTACAACATATCCTAGGTTGTTAGTGAGAGCACCAACTCGACTACTGTAAGCTATAATGGAAAAGGTTGATAATTTTTTTATGGATGTTTGACCAGTCCTAGGTTATTCGCTAGAGATGCTCGATAGTGTTAACCTGTTATGAACAAAGTCAAATGAAATTTATCAAAGATTTAAGACTCATCCTAGGTTACTTTTTGCAGATGCTCTATTATGGGCAAAGTCAAATAAAATCCAATAAAGATGTTTGTCCTATCGTTGCCTATTGTTTGAAGCTTTTGCTTGACAACTGTAGCTTACATTGAAAAAGGTCCAAGAAAATCCCCTAAGAATTTTTGACACATCCTTGGTTGTTTCGTCAAAAGGTTTGCTTGACAACCATAGCTTCCTTTGGAAAAGGTCAAGAAAAGTTCAAATCGAACCCCATTGAGATTAATTAAGCTTGGAACAAGGTGTTGGAGATTTTTTGTATTTCTTGAGTCTTGGGTGTAGGTCGTGATGGACAATGTTTTTTTCCTGGAAATATGGTTACGAACATATTCAAGAATGATATTTGGCAACATTTTTATTATTGCTTTTGAATTTGTTGCCTATCAATAGAGGTATTGTCTACATAAGCCTGATCATTTTGTATAAAATAGCCATGTAAATGTTGAGATGGTCAGCTTCATGATTCAATTGAGAAGAAACCCAATACGATGACGAGTGTTTAGAGAGCACTTTCTAGTTGTAAATTTTCATGTAGTTGTTGATCTTATTTTTATGTTTAAGATGTTGACATAAGTGTTCACTTAAAGTTTTGATGAAAATTACCCCACAGTTTGCAATTAGTTCCAATAAACTTGATGTCTAAATGGGATGCAGGAAGACTACTTGACCACAATCATGCCTAGGATGTTTACATGAACGACCTCTTAAGATTATAGTGAAGATTGCCCCCCTCATCAGTATGCATATAAAATTCATTTTAATGACTTTCTCTTAGCTTGATGAATCCCATAAGTATGAACAAAGTCTTTGGCAACCCTTCAACTAATAATGAATTGCTCCACAAACAATTAAACAAGCTTAAAAATTATATGAATGATTCTCCCTATGAGTGAGCATAACCAAATACGTATTTGGAGTTTAAGAGCAACTGAGAAAACTTTTTAAAGGAGCATGTAAGAAACTAGTTGTATGATGTTTTCATGTCGATTAATATGTTGATATGGTTCCATCATAATAACCAATGCTTATAAGCCTAAACCCTATCAAAATATAATATTGATGGATGGTCACAGCCAATGGAGAAGACTTTGATGTTGTAGTAAATAATGTAACTTATCACAAATTATGTGAAGTCGAGCCAATCTCTCCAATCCATGGTGGAGGTTTGTTGTTAAGATTGACTACACAAAATGGATCTGTGGAGTCGGTAGTGTATAAGACATCCATTTTCTGAGGAGGAACTTCAGTGTATAGAGGGGGTGTTATCGTTTAACCTCTAATTGATGGATTTTAAAGAAGTTGTGCCCCTCTGGCATGCACTATGTTCAGTAATCACATCTTACATAAAATTGAATTGATCTCATTTTGAGACTCCTCCATTCTTTGTACATAATCATTAAGAGTTGCAAATGGTGTTCCTTCACCAGCAGAGTGATAAGTATCATTATGACACAAAATAAAGGATATGCGTCCTAGACTTTGAGATTATTACCTGGAATGAAGAATGTTAGAGAGAGTAGCATGTGTATTATGTTTGTTAGTCATCGATGAAATAGTGCCAAACTATTTCATGTCAGAAGATCTAACACGCACACAAATAGTAAAAAATTAGCAAGAGGAGACACCGATATTTTTTATTATGTAAAAACCCTATAAATAAAACCACGGGTCATGACTCAATTAAAGTAATAAATTACATGATTGTAAGTATATAAGTCCACTCTTCTATTGAATAGTGAAAATGAAATTACAAAACAAATAATCACATATGTATGCTATTAGTTCAACAATAATAGTCATATTTAGGCTACAAAATATGCAGTTTTCAGCTATAATAGCAATAGTTAGCCACAAAGGCTATAAAAAGTAGTTGACTATAAAAATCATAGTTGGAAAACATAATAGTAGTAATTAGCCACATAAGATATAGTTTGAATTCGAAATAGCATTAGTTGGCCATACATGCCATAATTAAAGATGCGGAAGCAAATACTCACAAAGGTTCTAGTTGGTGACAGAGGTCAGAGTTGGTAGCAAAAGTTGTAGTTGGTGATTGTAATAGCGTTCGTTGGTTGTGGAGGTTGTAGTTGGTAACTATGTGCAATAGTATCAATTGGCAACATAAGTCATAGTTGATGACTCCAATATTGCTAGTTGGCTACATAGATCATAAATAAAGACTACGATAGCATCAGTTGGCAATGGAGGCTGTAGTTTAAAAATGCAGTAATATTTAGCCACATAAGATGTACTTTGTGATAAAGATCATAGTGGGTCAAATAGGTCTTAGTTGGTAATTGTAGTTGTCATTAGCGTCATAAGTCATAGTTGGTCCCTTAGGTCGTATTTGGTGACTGTTATAATGTTAGTTAGCTACAGAGGTCGTAGTTTTTTAATATAATAACATTGGTTGGTCATGGAGGATGTAGTTGGAGAATGTAATATCATTACTTTGCCACAAAAGCTGTAGTTGAAATTTATAGTAGCAATTAGTCACATATGTCTTAATTGGTCACATAAGTTAATATTATGTGACTGAAATTACATTATTGGCTACAGAGGTCGTAGTTGGCGATTATAATAGCATCAATTAGTCATAGAGGTCATAGTTGAAGATTGTAATAATGTCAGTTGGCCATAGATCGTAGTTGGCCACATAGGTTATAATTTGTCACAAATATCGTAGTGGGTAGCAATAATGTCAATTAGCCTCATACGTTGTAGTTTGTCGCATAAGCCATAGTTGTTGACTACAACAGTGTCAATTGATAACAAAGGTTGTAGTTAGTGAAAACAATAGTGTCAGTAGACCACAGAGACCATAGTTGGATACCACAATACTGTCTATTGGCCACAGAAGTCTTAGTGAGAAGTTGTAATAGCAGTTGGCCACATAGATTGTAGATGACCACATAGGTTGTAATTGATTACATTGGTTGTAGTTGGTAACTATAGAAACAATTGGCCCCATAGGCAGTTGTTGGTTACAAAGTTCATAGTTGGTGATTACAACAGCGTTAATTGGTCACATATGTTGCATTTGGTGATTGCAATAGCAGCAGTTGACCACATAGACCAAAGTTAAATATTGTACTAATGTATGTTGGACATAGATGTCATAGTTGAAAACTACATTACTAACTAACCACATATGTCATAGTTTGTGTTACAATTGTTGTTGGTTGAAACCCTTCACTCAGGTTTATTACTGTACACCAGAGACGTCACTTGTCAACATACGACATAAGAAAAAATTTCAGGAGTTCGGAAAATTTTATTGCATTCCTAAAATGACAATTGTAAGTAGCTTCATCGGGATTTATCACTGGATCTTCATTAGTGTGTTTTCATCACACCATTTTCAATATATGTCATTACACTATATTTGGGATACATCATTATATCTTATTTGGAAACATTGCTACCCTAACTTTGCATGACATCGTTATATCATATTCGGGATACTTCGTTACATCATATTCATGATATTTTGTTTATTAACCGAGGTGAGCAGGGGACAGCCGCTGGTGGTTAACGACAGGCGACAAGCAGTGATCGACGGTGATCGATGACTACAGAGGTCAAAAGTTATCGTCGGATCTTCAGTTCTGAATAACACTAGAATTTGACTCCTTCTCCCCCTCCAAGTGAATAAACGTGGTCTATTTATAGCTCTTGGGAGGGCATTTTTGTCATTGAACGAATAACTTCCGTAACCATCTGATCGGACGGTCCACATTGATCTCCCTTGACTCCAAGCGACTTTTCAATGATTTGAGGGTCATAATGACATAAAAAATAAGCGAACATAGGCTCATCGGATTCCTCTCATCGAGATGCTCAATTCACTATATGCACATCAAATTTGCAGTTTGATTGACCCTTCAATCAATGATCTAAAGCCTCTAATTCAATGGCTTCATCTGGGCCTCTTTGGACTCAAATTGGACAACTTTTTGTTTAGATGGACAACTTAACTATAAATTTACTGAAATTGAGGCTCTATAAATAATTTTGAATTCGAATCAAATTATCTTTTATTCAAAAATATTTTGAGATTCATGTCAAAATTTTGTGACGACACGTTATTGTGTTTAACTTCCTTTTAATTAATTATAACAGAAAATCAAACAATAAGTTATGGGGGTAAAGATCGTGAAATGAGAACCGGCATGCACCAAGTTTTTCTTAGATGTGCAAAAACATAAACAAAATTGAATTTTTAAAATATATAGCTAATCATCTCTTGACATCTACTCTTGCAAAAAATGTATAGCAATGATAAAGCAATTGCATTAATTTACCTTCTATGTGGGTGAAGACATCCCAATTGCTCAAGCCTTTGTTACCATCCAAATATCCCCCTTCAATCTGGCAAAACATAACCATCCATCATCTTTTCAATTTTGCAAGTTTAGCACAACTGAAGATTGATTAACATTTAATTCAATCATGTTCACTAAGATATTCAAAAATTAATATTTTATAAATAATTTCTTCGCTAGCAAGCAGATGACTTGACATATTAACATTGTTTGTCACATGATATTGTTTTCGTGTTAGTATGAAAAAAATATAATATATCTGGAGTGTGAATGTATTCAGACTTCAATGACATCATGACACGTAATCTATATAAATTGGGTCCAACTACAAGCAAGGTACAAACAAGGTACAAAACTTTAACTTTGCTTGTACTGTACTTGTACCTTACTTGCACCCAAACCCGATTTATATGTCACGCATCACGATGTCATTGGAGTCCATATATATACCACAAAACTCATACAAATTCATATGTATTGACATATCACTTACTTAAATTTTGCTTTTATTTAAGATTTTTATATACCAATCACCTAAAACATTAAATATAGCATTTTAATTACCTAAACAAGAAGATTTAGGAAGTTTTGGGTGGTTAAAATGTTAATCTTTAAAATTCTGGTGATTAAAATTTTATATATAATGTTTTGGATGATCAACATACAAAAACTCTTTTATTTTTATATTATATAAATTTTTTTATTACATAAAACATACAATTATTTTAACTTTTCTAAACTGAAATACACTGTTTCTTAAATAGGTAAGGTGGAATTAGGGCTGTCAATTTGGCTCGTTCTTCACGAACTTCTCGTATTCAGTTCGTTAAGCAGCTCGTGTTTGGCTCGTTATTTAAGCCTAACGAGTCGAACATGAACAAAAGTTTGTCGCTTGCATTCGGCTCGAATTTGCTCATATATATATACAAAATAAATATTCATAAAATTAAATATTATAAATTATAATTAATTAACTTTTATACAAGCAGTTTTTTAAGAAAATTATTATCTTAATTTTATTTAAAAAATTAATTTTTATTATAATTTTATATTCTAAGAAGTCAATTTCGAACGGAACACGAACATGGATAAGTTTTTCAAGTCGAACACGAACACGTTGTTCGCGAACCATTTTGAACACGAATTAATTTCGAACAAGCCGAACACAAGTCCAGCCTGACCTAGCTCGGGCTCAGCTCGTTTACGGCCCTAGGTGGAATGCATGTAACAAGTGAAATTTATATGTTAGATAAATATCTAAATACATAAGAGTTGAGGGGCATATGTCAATGTTTCTGTTGCTGACTCATTTCCAAATAAAAATACATTTCATTTCCTTACGAATTCAGCAAAAAAGACAGCTGCCGACTAAACAAACTTTCAGGACTACTTTCATTGTATATCATGCGGCAATATCTTAAAGATGATATATAACATATAAATACATAAGAATTGAGTCATATTTATGTAAATCTCCATTTAAAAAACATAAAAAGAAAGAAGGTTATGATTTATGAAGGAAAGATAATTATGTTTGGTTAATTCAAATACTAAAAGATTTATTTTTTTCCATTAATTTTATTTAATAGAAATATAATAAGAAACAATCATTCACTCATCTCTTGTATACCTTATCTTAACTCTCCTTCTCCCTCTCAAATTTAGAATATCTATCATATTAAGCGCACAGCCAATCACGAGGACCACATCATCATACACGTCAATTTATGTTGACGTGGCCTCTCATGATATTATGTGTTTGAGACTGTAGCTTGAGAGAAAATATTATGTCCGGACGTCTTCAAGACTGTGCAAAGCCAATCATGAGGATCACATTATCGTTTATGCTGATGTGGCCTCTCATGATTGGATCACTCTGTCTTAGAGATAAGGTATAGAAATAACTTAAAGAATTTGAAGAGAGAGAGAGAGATGGGGAGGGGGAGAGAGAGAGGGAGAGATTATTTTCAGTTTACCTGATAAGAAGATGTGGCTGTTCCGAAGAGGAAATCAGGAGGGAAATGGCTNGGCCTCTCATGATTGGATCACTGTCTTAGAGATAAGGTCTTAAAGAATTTGAAGAGAGAGAGAGAGAGAGGGAGGGACACAGAGAGAGAGAGAGAGAGAGAGAGAGATTATTTTCAGTTTACCTGATAAGAAGATGTGGCTGTTCCGAAGAGGAAATCAGGAGGGAAATGGCTTCTATCAATTCCTGCAACCAAAGAGAACAGAGGAAGAAGCAAAGCAAGAGTTTCAAAGCTCTTCTTCTCCATCANACGATGACCACATCATCATACACATGAATTTATGTTGATGTGACTTCTAATGATATTATGTGTTTGAGATTCTAGCTTAAGAGAAAATATTATGTCCGGACGTCCGCAAGACTGTGCACAGCCAATCATGAGGATCACATTATCGTTTATGCTGATGTTGATGTGGCCTCTCATGATTGGATCACTGTCTTAGAGATAAGGTCTTAAAGAATTTGAAGAGAGAGAGAGAGAGAGAGAGGGAGGGACAGAGAGAGAGAGAGAGAGAGAGAGATTATTTTCAGTTTACCTGATAAGAAGATGTGGCTGTTCCGAAGAGGAAATCAGGAGGGAAATGGCTTCTATCAATTCCTGCAACCAAAGAGAACAGAGGAAGAAGCAAAGCAAGAGTTTCAAAGCTCTTCTTCTCCATCACATATCCAAACTCACAGCTCTTCAATGATTTCAGAGTGAGCGGTGAAGGATTTATATAAGAAATTTAGGAAATTCATTACTATTCTTTTTTTCTATGTTGGATATTGTCTTTATTTGATCATTAAAAAATGAATATAATTATTTTTTNTATTACTATTCTTTTTTTCTATGTTGGATATTGTCTTTATTTGATCATTAAAAAATGAATATAATTATTTTTTTTATAATTTTTTTTTGCAGAAATTGTTCTTCCGGTTGCAGAAAAGAAGAATTGGAATGGACGAATAAGAATTTCACTGAAAGGATGAAAAATCACATTCAGGATGAAATTGCTGACCCTTTATGGAAATAATTTGGGGTTTTTTATTGGAAAAATTATTCTGTACTGACAGCGCAGATGCATGAGTTGTCTGATCTCCACAATCGATCAGAGCAAAACTGTATTTCAATTGGCCTAATTTATATATATATATATATATATATATATATATATATATATATATATATATATATATATATATATATATATATATATATATATATATTTTCTCTCTNTAGAAAGTGGGGCACCCTCTATGAGGGCGAGTGCAACTCGCCCTCGGCCAGCAGGCACGGGTGCGTTGCCCAGCCGCAGGTGCGTCGCGATAGTTATGGTTGCTTTGTTGTTGCTTGTGTTGTAGTTGTGGGTGCTCTTCCAAGCGTTGTCAATCAGGCTCCAAACCTCAATAATCTTTCACTTGGAGACTAAAAGTATCAACCACCTATTCTTCTAATCTACATCTCCATCTGTAACATCTTCATAGTTTTGTATCGTGGTGTGGCTCACCTCTGGCCTCAATTTTCATTGACTCAACTAAATCTAAGCATAACTGTAGTTTCTCAATAGTCACAACCTTCGCCAATATTCTATAGAATTTTGACTTGTGTTATGTTCTCCAAAAACAACTATCCTTCTTCAAGGAGAGGGCGTATAAAAGGATACCTCATCTATATGTGTTCTATTGTGACGTGAAAAACAATGTTCTAAGCAAAAGAATTGCACTCATACAATCATTGTGAAGTTTTTAACCTTCTGCTCCTTGCTCAATTCTATCATAAAGTCATTTAGCAAAATCATCTTCTTATTAGCTTTAGTGAGGTTAATGTATTCAACCTCCATAGTTGAAAGGGCCACAATCTTCTACAGCTGGAAACCCAACTCACTATTGTGTTCCCCAAAGTGAAGTTATGTTATGTTGTACTCTTACTATTCAAATCTTTTGTCAGATCTGAGTCTACAAATCCTTATAGACTAATCCCTACACTTCCATAGTAAAGTGCTCTGTTGATTATTCCCCTAAAATACAAGAAACTTCACTTCATTTCCTCCCAATGATGCTGTCTAAATTACCCATATACATGTCGATCACTCTCACTACACATGCAATATTAGGTCTTGTATAAATTATATCATACATAAAAATCCCAAATGCTAAATCATACAGAGTTCTCATCGTCCGCGTTGATCACTTTCATGTACTCAATGTATGACATGAATCCGTCATACCTTTTGTACTAATGTCTCGGAGTTGGCTTCAAGCTATAGAAGCTCTTCTTCAACCTGGAAACCAAATCCTCTTTTCTTGGAACCTTCGAATTCTGCAATTGCATCATGTATAATTCTTCTTCCATATCTCAATTTAAGAAAGTTATTTTTATAACTAATTACTCCATATGTAAATCTTCCTCTTCAACCAAACTCAGCACAATCCCAATGATTGTCTTCTTCACCACTGGGGAAAAGATCTATTCCACTCTTTCTTTATGCTGGAAGCTCTTAACAATAAGCTTTGTCTTGTAGCTTCTGCTACCATCTGACTAATTTATTAAAAAAATTATTGTGTTTTTTTCTATTCACTGGTTGACATAGTTGTAAATTGGGCCACTGTATGTTAATTTTATAAGTATATAAGTTTTAACTATATTCTACCTAAAGAAAGAAAGAGAAAATGTGCTATGGAAGAGAATTTTAACTCATGTATCTTGAGATAACTTGAATTTGATTCTTCTTACCAAAACAAAATGAGTTCAAATTGAAGTTCCTTTCTTTTGAATATCAAGTCAACTCAATTCAAATTTTGAAACAAATGCCCATGTCTCGATTGATGCAAAATTAGACTTCAAAGAAATGAATAGAGCATTTTCTTACATACCACATATATAATTCTTATATATTTACATATCTAACCCCTCAATTTTCATACTTACTCAAGTGTATAACATCACATCAAAAATAACACTTGTGCCAACTTCTTAGAAGTGAACTACCCATAATTCATGTATTGGCTCATGGAACCAAAGTGTTGTAAATGTAAATATCAAATTTTATATATTAGATATGTAAATACCTAAAATTTGTGTGGTATGTGCATAAAATTTAATAAATTACATTGAAACAATAGTCTAGCATGTAATCTATAAAAGCCTTCTGAGAAAATCTTTCTGACTAAATTTCTATCAGTTGTGTCATTTCAGTTGGATAAGCACCATTTATTATGGGAACAAGAAACCTACACAAGATGAGGACATGACATGAGTGAGGAAAAGGTGGTTTTATAGAACAATTCATGGGAAATTTTGATTCCTACCACACAATTCCTTTGTATTTACATATCTATCTCCTAAAATTAGATACTATATTTACATTTATAATATTTTGGTGCCTTGAGGCTATGAATGAAAGGGTAAACGTTAGCACTTAGCAGCAATGATATTTTTTATGTGATATTAAAAATTAGAGGGCGTAAATAAGAAAGTTTAGGCGTTAGAAATGTAAATGCAAAAGAATTGTGGCATGATGTAAATGCCCCATAAATCAAATAGGAGGAAAATTAAAGATTTATGTGGCTATTATTGTAAAGTTTATGAAAACATTCATGTATATAAATACACACATTGTTTTGCAACAATTATGCTTCATGGCATTTTTACATGTCCAAAATCTAAAATTTTAATAATTGCATTCATATCACTCAGTCATTAACACCACATCAAAAATATTTTTTTTATGAATCATGACATTTGGCTTATTAAAGGTGCTCCAATATTTTACTTTGTCACCAAATTCTTTGAAGCATATTTCTGTATATTATTCAAAATCTTCTCAGTAACATGCAGAACTGATGATTTGGTCAAACGAAAACATTATAAGCATACGTACATGTGTGTGTGTGTGTGTGTAAAATGAAGATGAGAGAATGATGTTGTATTTCATAATTTAACCAAGTCCCCTCAGGACGGGGGTTTGAATCCCCTCTGACAAAGTTGGCCTTAAGGAGACAGTACTCGAATTGTTAGACACATTAAGTGTGGTTATAATAGCATCTGAACATTTCTTTTGAATATTTTATATATATATATATANCAATGATTTCGGAGTGAGCGGTGAAGGATTTATATAAGAAATTTAGGAAATTCATTATTTTTTTTTTCTATGTTGGATATTGTCTTTATTTGATCATTAAAAAATAAAAAATTATAATTTTTTTGCAGAAATTGTTCTTCCGGTTGCAGAAAAGAAGAGTTGGAATGGATTAATAAGAATTTCACAGAAAGGATAAAAAATCACATTCAGGGTGAAATTAATGACCCTTTATGGAAATAATTTGGGTTTTTTTATTGGAAAAATTATTCCATACGGACAGAGCATATAGAGATGCATGTGTTGTCCGATTTCTACCGTCGATCATAATTTTTTTTTAAATATGGGGCCCACTGAAATACAGTTTTGCTCTGATCGATGATGGAGATCGGCCCTGCGCTGTCTATATGAAATAATTTTTCTTTTGATTGAGACCAGACATTGGCTTTTTCTTGCCTTATCATTGCCCACTTGGTGAATACATTTAATTAAAAGAAATTCATGAGGGTATATTTGCAAGCAGGAATTCTTTGAAGGAAAAGGGAAAAGTAGATGTGGGGCACATTGATTCTTATGTATTTAAATATTTAAGAGCTAAAATTTAATATTTACAATGAGATCACTTTGATGTCATCAACATTTGAATTAAAAGATGTAATTTTTAAAAAATTTGTGATTTTGATATTTTTGATGTGATGTAAAAGATTTCAGTGTTTTGTATTTAAATATGAAAGTTTTGAGGTTAGATATGTGAATGGACAAGATGTTGGGAATGATAGGATCACACTGATTCTTTACTAGAGCTTCAATCCAATTAGAATCAAAACCACAATGCGGGGTAGGATCACTTTGATTCGAGAGAAACGGAACAAAAAAAATTTTGAACGGAAGCACAACAAAACAAATTCTGAAAAAACACACCACGATTTAACGTGACAAAAACCAGATAGCAGGAAAAAACCAGGAATCAAACCAAAGAAACAGCCCCCGTCCTAGCGCTCTCGCGCCTCTTCTTACTGTGGGTATGTTGAACAATAGGGAACCAGGCGCCTAGTTGGCCAAAGTAGAAAGTGGGGCACCCTCTATGAGGGCGAGTGCAACTCGCCCTCGGCCAGCAGGCACGGGTGCGTTGCCCNAGGCTAAAATTTAATATTTACAATGAGATCACTTTGATGTCATCAACATTTGAAGAAATTACGATTTTGATATTTTTGATGTGTTGTTAAAGATTTCAGTGTTTTGTATTTTTAGACGTTAGATNTGTATGAAATAATTTTTCTTTTAATGAAACCAAACATTGGCTTTCTCTGCCTTATCATTCCCCACTTGGTGAATATATTTAATTAAAAGAAATTCATGAGGGTATATTTGCAATTAGGGCTTGTTTAAAAGTTAAATATAAAAAACAAGAAGAAATTGAATCATGATGACAAGCAGGAATTCTTTGAAGGAAAAGGGAAAAGTACATGTGGGACACATTGATTCTTATGTATTTAAATATTTAACGGCTAAAATTTAATATTTACAATGAGATCACTTTGATGTCATCAACATTTGAATTAAAAGATGTAATTTTTAAGAAATTACGATTTTGATATTTTTGATGTGTTGTTAAAGATTTCAGTGTTTTGTATTTTTAGACGTTAGATATGTGAATGGATAAGATGTTGGGAATGATCGAATCGCACTGATTCTTTACTAGAGCTTCAATCCTATTAGAATCAAAACCACGACGCGGAGTAGGACCACATTGATTCTAGAGAAAAGGAACAAAAAAAATTTTGAACAGAAGCACAACAAAACAAAATTTGAAAAAACACACCACGATTTGACGTGACAAAAACCTAATAGCAGGAAAAAATCACAAAGCCACAGTAAAAAAAGAATCATTAAGAAATTCAAAAAAGTACAGAGAATTTACTAAGATATCCTCTCTACAATGAATGGAACTTATAGGACTTCACCTCAAATCCTTATCGATTCCACAAGACAAATACACGTTGAAATATTTTGTTCACCGAGAACTTTATCAAACACCGCATGCGAGAGATTTCTTATTGGTCATCACCTGAAATCATGAATTTAAGGAATCGAACCAAAGAAACAACCCCCGCCCTAGCGCTCCCGCACCTCTTCTTAGTGTGGGTATGTTGAACAATCGGGAACCAGGCGCCTAGTTGGCCAAAGTAGAAAGTGGGGCACCTAGAGGGCGAGTGTAACGCACCTTCGGCCAGCAGGCGTGGGTGCGTTGCTCAGTCGCAGGTGCGCCACGATAGTTATGGTTGCTTGCTTGTTGCTTGTGTTGTGGTTGTGAGTGCTCTTCCAAGTGTTGTCAATCAGGCTCCAAACCTCAATAATCTTTCACTTGGAGACTAAAAGCATCAACCACCTATTCTTTTGATCTACATCTCCATCTGTAACATCTTCATAGTTACGTATCGTGGTGTGGCTCACCTCTGACCTCAATTTTCATTGACCCAACTAAATCTAAGCATAACTGTAATTTCTCAATAGTCACAACCTTCGTCAATATTCTATAGAATTTTGAGTTGTGTTATATTCTCCAAAAACAACTACCCTTCTTCAAGGAGAGGGCGTATAAAATGATACCTCATTTGTATGTGTTTTAATTTTGACGTGAAAAACAATGTTCTAAGCAAAATAATTGCACTCATACAATCACTGTGAAGCTTTTAACCCTCTGCTCCTTGCTCAATTCTATCATAAAGGCATTTAGCTAAATCATCTTCTTATTCGCTTTAGTGACGTTAATGTATTCAGCCTCCATAGTTGAAAGGGATACAATCTTCTATAACTGGAAACCCAACTCACAATTGTGTTCCTCAAAGTGAAGATATGTTATGTTGTACTCCTACTATTCAAATCTCTTGTTAGATCTGAGTCTACAAATCCTTATAGACTAATCCCTACACTTCCATAGTAAAGTGTTATGTTGATTATTCCCCTAGAATACAAGAAAATTCACTTCATTGCCTCCCAATGATGTCTGTCTGGATTACCCATATACATGCTAATCACTCTCACTACACATGCAATATCAGGTCTGGTATAACTTATATCATACATAAAAATCCCAAATGCTAAATCATACAGAGTTCTCTTCATCTATTTTGATCACTTTCATGTACTCAATATATGACATGAATCTGTCAAACCTTCTGTACCAATGTCTCGGAGTTGGCTTCAAGCTATAGAAGCTCTTCTTCAACCTGGAAACCGATTCTTCTTTTCTTTGAACCTTGGAATCCTGCAATTGCACCATGTATAATTCTTCTTCCATATCTCAATTTAAGAAAGTTATTTTTATAACTAATTACTCCAGATGTAAATCTTCCTCTTCAACCAAACTCAATACAATCCTGATGGTTGTCTTCTTCACCACTGGGGAAAAGATCTATTCCACTCTTTCTTTATGCTGAAAGCTCTTAACAATAAGCTTTGTCTTGTAGCTTCTGCTACCATCTGACTAATTTATTAAAAAAATTATTGTGTTTTTTTCATTCACTGGTTGATATAGTTGTAAATTGGGTAACTGTATGTTAATTTTATAAGTATATGAGTTTTAATTGTATTCTAACTAAAGAAAGAAAGAGAAAATGTGATATGGAAGGGAATTTTAACTCATGTATCTTGAGATAACTTGAATTTGATTCTTCTTACCAAACAAAATAAGTTCAAATTGAAGTTCCTTTTATTTGAATTTCAAGTCAACTCAATTCAAATTTTGAAACAAATGCCCATGACTCAATTGATGCAAAATTAGACTTCAAAGAAATTAATGGAGCATTTACTTACATACCACATATATATTTCTTATATATTCACATATCTAACCCCTCAATTTTCATACTTACCAATATAACACTCAAGTGTATAACATCACATCAAAAATAACACTTGTGCCAACTTCTTAGAAGTGAAATACCCATATTCATGCATAGGCTTATGGAACCAAAGTGTAGTAACTGTTATATATATGTAAATACCTAAAATTTGTGTGGTATGTGCATAAAATTTAATAAATTACATTGAAACAATAGTCTAGCATGTAATCTATAAAAGCCTTCTGAGAAAATCTTTTTGACTAAATTTGTATCAAATTTAATCAGAAAGATTTGTGAACAAGAAACCTACACAAGATGAGGACATGATATGAGTGAGGAAAAGGTAGTTTTATAGAATAATTCATGGGAAATTTTGATTCCTACCTCACAATTCCTTTGTATTTACATGTCTAACTCCTAAAGTTAGATACTATATTTACATTTATAATATTTTGGTGCCTTGAGGCTATGAATAAAAGGGTGTGCTTCACTTTTAAAACGTTAGCACTTAGCAGCAATGATATTTTTTATGTGATATTAAAAATTAGAGGGCGATGTATGTAAATAAGAAAGTTTAGGCGTTAGAGATGTAAATGCAAAAGAATTGTGGCAGGATGTAAATGCCTCATAAATCAAATAGGAGGAAAATTAAAGATTTATGTGGCTATTATTGTAAAGTTTATGAAAATATTCATGATTATAAATACACACATTGTATTTGCAACAATTATGCTTCATAGCATTTTTACATGTCCAACATCTAAAATTTCAATAAATGCATTTCTATCACTCAGTCATTAACACCACATCAAAAATACTATTATGAATCATGACATTTGGCTTATTAAAGGTGCTCCAATATTTTTCTTTGTCACCAAATTCTTTGAAGCATATTTCTATATATTATTCAAAATCTTCTCAGTAACATACATAACTGATGATTTGGTCAAACGAAAACATTGTAAGCATACGTACATGTGTGTGTGTGTGTAAAATGAAGATGAGAAAATTATGTTGTTTTTCATAATTTAACCAAGTCCCCTCAGGACAGGAGTTTGAATCCCCTCTGACACAGTTGGCCTTAAGAAGGCGGTACTCGAATTGTTAGGCACATTAGGAGTGGTTGAAAGATCTTATAATAGCATCTGATCATTACTTTTAAATATATATTATATATATATATGCAACGACTTACTAGGTAAAACTCTTGACCAAGTTATAGAAAACCTATAGGAGTTTACCCCAAGAGATGCATTAACTCGATGTCATTCTCTTGCAAAAAATTAATAAGTTAAAATTAAAATATAGTTTCTTTGAATTTTGGGAATTTAAGAAAATATACTTTGAGAATTTAAGAAACTACAAATACAAATAATGTGGAAAGAAAGAATCATGAAATAAAATTAAAAAAAAATTTCTTCTTGAAATTTGCTCTCTTTTGTTCCCTCCTTTTCTCATTTACCCTCTCTCCAATACTCATATTCTCTCCCTCTCTACACACACTCAAATCCAGTTTCGGATAAGCTGGTGAAACGAGCGAACCAAACAGTACGGCAGCGTTTTCAAAACACCGCCCTCACTTATAAACTATCCCAAACGGACCTAAGTCTAACCCCCCTATATATATATATTCGTCAGCAAGTGCGCACATATGATAACTTTTCAAACCGCCTTGGTTAACCGCCCCAACAGGCTTGAAAATTATGTCATGCTACTTATGGTGTTATATATGCGCTCAGGCTTTTGAACAAATGTTCCTTCTGGCTAACGCTAAGGTGCTCCACATCTAGCACTGACGTGCTGCTATTGCATTGTGATGCTATAGGCACAGCACCAATGTTAGGTTCGCTCTATTTCTTACCCCTTTTCCTACTAGATGTAGCATTGGGACGTTGAATGGACGTCACCAAAGAGCTACAACTGAAGTTCATGATCTTAGCTCCAATTCATCCTTTGCCAAAAACAACATGATTTGTAATCATAAACAAGAAAATAATTTTTAATTATTATATTTCTTATTATTATTATTTAGTTCACTCATCTCACTCAACCCTTATAATAATTATATCTTATAAGTTATTAGACCTTAGAAAACTCTCCATTAAATATTAGCTCACACGTTTATGATTTTAATGTTCAATTTTCAAGAATATTGTTTAAGAAATTTAATCGGGNAAATTGTCATGTGGGCTTTAGATTTAGACTTTTGAAATTAAATGTGGTGGGCTTGGGCTTTTAAAATGGAAATTGAGTTTGGGCAAAATTTTAGGCTAATTGAATGTTGAGTTTGGTTTAGGAGAATTTCATGAAAAATTTGACAAAATTTCAAGTGATTTTGAGTTGAATTGATGGGCTAATTTGATGGATTTAGGCATATGGTCAAAATTGGGCCTTTTTGATTTGAATAAAATTGGGCTTACAATTGGACCAAATTGGGCTTGAATTTTGTTTAAAATAAGATCGGGGATGCTTAATTTTGATTTGTAATTGAAATTGGGCAAGGTTGGGGTCAAATGAGCTAATTTGAGGACATTTGTGCCTTTAAGGGCAAATTGGGGCTTTTGGTCATATTGGACTAATTTGGTCAAATTGGGTCAAATTGACGATAAAAAATTGAAATTGGGAATATTTGGGAAGATTTTGGAATTTTTGGAATTTTTAAGTCATGAGGGGTATTTTGGTAATTTTGGGCAATTTTGGGGGTATTTTGGAAATTTAGTAATTTTTTGTGAATTTTGGTCAATTTAGGTAGTGGTGAGGGGTTTGAGATGATTTTTGGGCAAATTTGGATATTTTGGGTAATTTTGGGATTTTTTTGGCAAAGAATGGGATTGCAGTGGTATTTTGGTAATTTGGTGATTTTGGGCCAAAATAGGCTAAAAAGCCATGAAGCTATACTAAACCAATAGGAGTCATATGAGGACTCATTTTGGATGCTCAATGTGTTGGTTCTAACCCTCTTAGCCAAAGACTAGGGGTACAGGGTCATATACAAAAGAAGTCAGGAGACCAACCTAAGAGGTCATAGGATCTAGGTTATGTGAGAAAGTATAGTGTGTGCAAGTTAGCCCCACCAAAACCAGATCACCCAGGGCTAGTCCGAAGGTATGACCATCCTATGGGGGACTCCCCTTGAGATCCTTCATATTGACCCTACCTATTTAGTGTTATAGGTCAGGAACAATATGTGGAACTTCAGGTTGAGCAAAGAAGGGTTTGGAATTTCTAATTGTTAGGGTTCCTTTTCTAGTCCTCTAGGAATAGTTAATAAGAAATTTCTATGGCTAAACTCTAGGCTACTAAAGAGGAAAAAACTAGACCTCAACCAAAAATGAGGTCAACAATAAATTATAACGCAAACTTATGAAAGTATCAAGATTTACACAAAATAAATTAAAAAAACACACAATCAGATAAGGAATAATTTTAGTCTGGAATGATGTATTATTATTCAGTTTTATGTTGAAATTATTTCCTCAAATGTTAAAGTCTGGATGGTCAAGCTTATTTATTGTAGTAGAGATATGCCGAATTAGAGAAAAGATTAAGAATAGGAAGGAATTTTAAAGTGAAAGATCAAATATTTAGGCCTTATTTAGGAGGGGGATGTGAGTGTTGGAAAACTATTGAGTTGAGTCATCTCAAGCAAAAGTTGGCATTGATAGGCTGATGACATAAATTTAAGCATTTTTTTAGGAGGTAACCCAATTGTTATTATATTGTTTTCTTGCACTGGAGTGTTATCTCTACATGTGATGTGTATGAATTTCGTGTGAGTGATTTAAGAAGATTTCAAATGTATTTGGTGTGCCTGAGTTTAAGCATCACAATGCTTCCCTAGCAACACCACAAGCTTAGTTTGAAGCGTCAAAGCACTCATGGGATAACACCACAGTGTTGTGTCATGTTACTTGTTTGTCTTTATTTTGACATGTAATTTGCCATGTGTCACATGGTATCCACCCAAATTTAGATTTTTGACCCATTTTTCAGAGCAGCATAGTGTCTCATGTGTAGCGCCACAATTTTGATCTATGCTTTTGTCGTGTGTCATCTAAATCATTTGGATTTAAGGAAGGAGGCACCATCTTATTTTCTCTTAGCATCCCAATGTTGCATGAATTTCATTGATGACCCCCTAATATTTTGATAATGATATTTGTTATTATAACATACATTAATTTATGTCAAAGTAACAGTTCTTAACTATCATTTAACCAGACATGGTATTGTGGTGCTATAGATTCCATGAGTTTAGCACATATGCACCACCCTTAAGCTTTATAGTATTGTTTTGATTATTTCCTCTGAACACATTGCTCTCTAATAGGACATTGCAATGCTTGTCTACCTACCCAAGGTGCTGCGTTGCTACAGCCTCAAAGTTGTTAAGTCCTACCTTGCCTTCTTCTAGCATTATGTCACACCACTCCAATGTTATAACATTGTGTTTATTTTTATAGATAAAGGCCAATGTCTCTTTCATTTGGCATTAACTTTTTTAGACATAGCATGGATTTTTAGGGGTTATAAAGATCCAAGGTGCACTCATTTTCTTTAGAAAGGGATCTAAATACCATGGGTCTTTTCTATATCCTCCTTTTCCTTTTCTTTAGAAAGGGATCTAAATACCATGGGTAGAAAAAATCCCTCTTCATCATTTAATTCTAAGAAGTTTATTAGTTTCATCATTTGATTTTAGTCTACTTGGAAATTAAAGTTTTGATTTACAAAAAGCTCATATCGAAGTGAGGTTTCCTCAACCCTTTGGGTAGGATTCAATGTCTCATAGTTAGTAGAAGATGTGGAAATTTTGTTTATAACATGAGGCAACCATTATGCTTGTGGTCTGAGAATTCATTGCAAACACAAAGGAACACAAAGATAACAAAAGTATTTGTTTAGGTAAAGTGGGTTTTCCTTGATTCTATTACAATAAATTTTATTTATGGATTATAGGATAAAACTTTGATGAGTATTCTGCCTACATTAATATTGGCCCCAATTATCAGAAGATCATAACATTTCTAACTAGATATCTACTAAAGCCTAGAGGCTTATTATTTTATTGGCTCGATAATGATCACTGAGGCAAATGCCTAGCATTACTTTATTTATGTCAAGTTAATGCCCAATACAAATATCAAAGTGGTAACCAAGGATAAGGTAGTCCTAAACTTTTGCATTCAATAGAATATGTCCATATATATAATTAATATCGAACACACTTCAATATTGTACAAGATTAAGGGTAGCACCACCTTGGGTCTGGGACACCCTTCTCTTATCCATGTATTGTTTGTTAAAGCTAGAGCTCTTATGAACCCATTAGAAGCGCATTTATTCTCTAATCTCTCACGAACTAAGGAAAGGATCTTATACCAGAATTTCACATTTGAGGTGGGTGAGATCTCTTCCCATCTCTCTACTTCCTAAGATAGCACTTTCTATCCTCCATGGTAAATCATCTATAGACTCTTATCCTAATATGCAGTGAAGAACTCAATATCACGCAAGTATATATATCAATCAAGTAGTATATGAATTATAAGTTTGTATATTGATCTTATAAGGAACAAGTTAAATTCTCAAATAATCCAAGTATTAGTTTACAAATTCTATATTTAGTTCAAAAGTTTGAATATTTTTTAGCTTTTTAAAGTGTTTAAAATTCTAATTTCAAAATAAAAATCTATATTAAATGAAAAGAGTTATCTAAATTGTATGAATGCCTCCCTTGAATTAGTTTAATGAAGTGTAAATTCCTCCAATTAATTTTTTTTATTGTAGTTTTCAATCAAGATATATTACTCATTACTCTCTTCCAAGATATAATAAGCTTTAAAATCCCATACTATAATTAGATTTTTCTAACCCTGTAAGAATTCTCGGGCATCCACTTTCCCCAAAAAAATGTAAGAATTTATCAATAATATTCCTATTGCAGTAATTTTTTTTATATTTTAACCTAGTTATAATTCTATTTTCCTTCTAATAATCCTAAATTATAAGTAATTTTAACTATTCAAATGGCCAGTTTAGATTTAAATTAAGTTTAGAAGGTTAAAACAACAACTTCATCATTCAAAAGTTAAAAAATCTAACTTGGACTTTTTTAGATGTAAAAGTGTTTCAATCTAAGTCAGAGAGAGTATTTAGGTGTTATGCATGCTTTAAAATAAAAAATATGATGAACATTTAATTAATCAAACAAAAATATAAGAGTAAAAGGAATGAAAAAAATGATAGAAAGAAATCAATGTTACGAAGTCTTGATCGCCACAAAAATGCCTTCCTTGCTTGAGTACATTCACTCCCTTCCTTACGTACAAAGAAATGACAAAACGCTTACTCAAAATCACTCCTACATAAATCCTATGCTAAGCATACACCTTCCCTTATTCTCCAATAATGTATCTGAGAGCATTTTTGAAGAGTCTGAGAGCCATCATATGCATTTCCTTTGGTTTAACCATCATCAAACAACCAAAATTGTCTTAAGTCAGTGGGAGGCATGGTTGCACTGGTGTGCTCGTGTCAGAGCACTGGCTTGGGGTGCGACAACTCTGCCATTGTGACTAAGAATCATTAATATGGCATTTGACAAAGCATCACTGACACTTTTAGCACAACAACGCTGGTACTAAGCGTTGAGGCACTTGGGATCTAGCATTGGAATGTTTCCTTTTCTAGATTTTACACATAGAGGATCTGGTACAAGCATTGAGGCGCTATCGATTAACACTACTGCGCTTGCTTGCTGAGTTAGCTCATTTTTTGCTCCAATTGCTCCAAGCCTCGAATTCCCCTTATATATTACATAAAATATTGCATATATCCCAAAAAAAAAACATAAAAATGGTTTTAAAAGGGTATGAAAAATATATGAACATGACAACACATTTTACACGCATCAACTCCCGATGGGCGCATGATTGGACTATAGTGGTGGCAACAAGAGATGAGTTAGAAGTTTAACCACAACATTGATCAACACTAAAAATAATATTTTTACATGTTAGAGTTTTAATTCATGCCTCATTGAGCATGTTGCCCACTAATAGTTGAATATGGGCCCTTATGTTGTTTAGTTCTCCACTGCACCTCCATTACAACATTAGATAGTGTCGACTCAGCCAATGAAGTAAGTACATGATGATGAGAGCGAGAAGGAGGATTATTATGTTGTTATCTTTTATGGTGTCCTTTTATTTTACGTTGTGTTTTATTATGTTATATTTCCTTTTAGTTATTTAATTTTGTTGTAGTTACATTTAGGTTCAAAGACTAGCTATATAACTTGTTTTGTTACAAAATCTCCCAAATTGACACCTATAATCAAGACTAGAGATAATTTGAACATTAGATTTCAAAGTAAATAAGAGGTATCAAAATTACATTTAAAATTTTAATTTTCATAAAATATTATAGCAGAGAATTCTTATCTAATATTACAGTAGATAAGAAATTTATTAATATATTGATATATTTAATAAATTAAGGAAGGTTAAATTAAAGTTGAGAGTTCTTATCTAATGAAGATGGTCCTTCAGGGAAAAAAAATGTAGAAACAAAAAAGATATCAATTGAAAAACCAAAAGAAAGAATCCAATAAAAATTAAGGGATTGAGACCAAGAGAAAAGTAGAAAAGAGGAAAAAAAAAATGCTTGAAAATAAAGTTTAATAGATTTTATTTAAACTTATACTTTTGATTATTGAATAATTAANTGCTTGAAAATAAAGTTTAATAGATTTTATTTAAACTTATACTTTTGATTATTGAATAATTAAAATTTAATAAATTTTATTATCTATATTATACTTAGAATAAAAAATGTATTATGTGATCATTTGAGATGATTAAGCTAGAGAATATTTCTTTATTTAATTAATTTAAATTATTAATAGTCAATTGCTAAACATTGAGAATTAGAGAATTAGAGATGAGGGAAATATTAACGAGAATAAAAATTTAGGAAATAATTAAGTTCATAAGATATTTACTANCGAGATGATTAAGCTAGAGAATATTTCTTTATTTAATCAATTTAAATTGTTAATAGTCAATTGCTAAACATTGAGAATTAGGGAATTAGAGATGAGGGAAATATTAACGAGAATAAAAATTTAGGAAATAATTAAGTTCATAAGATATTTACTATTTATAATATCTATGAAAAAATTTAGATTTTAAGTTATTACTCTATGAATTTAAAAAACAAAATTGCTATAAAAAATTCTACAAAGAAATCTAAAGTGTCTTAAATTATTATACTCTTATATCATTTCATGCTTTTTTTGTAGCTTCTATTTGTTTTTTTTTTTTTTTTGAAGGAAGGCAACATGATAGTTCATCTTAATGAATTGTAAATAGGGGTGGCACTATTAAAAATAGATTCTTTAATGTTTCCACGATCATGAACAAAAAATTAAATTATTACATAATTTAATTTTTTTATTGTTGTTGTTTATGTCATCCAAAATATTGTCATCAAAGACATATAAGACATATACAAAATCCTTATTCATTACATTTTAATTATTGGAGGAACACAATATTGATAATGTAAATGGCATGAGAAGCTTAATCCCATTTTACATAGTAATAACGTTCTTAGTCTTATTAGTTCAATTTTTAAATGACAGTGTTCTCGTGCTAGTATGTACTTCCACCAACTTGGGGTTCTTCTTCCTTTTTCCCTAGTTATCTTCCAAAACTAACAAATCAACATGTTGATAGTGCTTTAAGCTATGTTGGGTAATTTTAAGAAAAAAATGTTGTATTTTATTTAAAATCCTTTTAGTGGTTCTACACTAAGATATGTCACGACATGTTTTAGCCTCAAATGAGTTGATTGGAATTGATGAATCACCTGTATAAAAGTCCCACACTTCTTCTTAAAGATTCAATAATCTAAGATGGCCTTGATGAACCAATTTCCTTATCTTTTGTAGACATCTTCATAGATCTCTCTTTTATTTTTTTTTGGGATTTTCACTTTTTTTTTTTGCCATATTGGTTGCTTTTTTAGAAACATCAATTGAGAAGCTTCTTGATGTAGATTATAGACTTTGATTAGCAATTATATTAGAGACTTCAATTAGCAAATTTTTTAATTTCTTGACGATGAACTCCTTCAAGAGGAATGCCACTAACCCATGAATGTGTTGAACATATATTTTTCACAAGTTTTATAACTATGCTACTAGTTTAGCCATTATCTTTAGGATCTAGTCCCATTATAGGATCTCTTAGTAGGTTTTTCTAATTAGTCTACTGGTGATTGTACCATTTGATTAACCCATATTAAACCTTGATTCTCTTAGGACTTCTCTTTGATTTTATAATCATTCAATTGAACTCTAACTCATCAAACAAAGTTAAAAGGATAATAGTAAAATCATTTGAAGCTAAGGACGATTGTTAAGAAAATCAAACCCAATCCACCATTAAAACTTGAGGTGTGCTTAGATTATCTTCAAGATCCTTGGACAATATAAAAATCAAACTTTGTTTAGAAATTTTTGACTCTTCATATTATCTTTTAGACTACTCACTGTCTCACTCCTAAGTCAAGGATAGACCTTATCAACCCAATTTGATCATGTCAATTCATAATGACTAACTAAGGCTCACTCAATCAAAATTAAGCCTTCTCCTTAAAAAAATGGTTTTAAACAAACTTAAACATGTGTATAGGTCACTAAAAATCAAATATGAATGAATTTTAAAATAATTTTAGGCTATGTTTAACTATATTTGGACACACAACGTAGATTGACCCAATAAGATTTTAATAAAATCAGTAAATCCAATGAATCCTAACTTTTTTAACAAACTGAAACTAATGGAGTTTAGCAGTGGTTTGACACACATCAAGTCCACTTGGGTATTTGGTCAAACCCATTTTGAATTAAAGATCCATTAACGACTATTAAGTTTCATTAAGAATTAATTGAATTCAAATCCTTATTGAAGTAGTTGGACTGAATTAGTTCTAAAATAAATCTAAATAATTCATAGGTTTATAAAAAAATTATCTTCTTGAGCCTTAGTGATTTATTTTAGATTTATTGGTCCATCTCTAGTTGCCATGGAGCTCAATTTACATTAGTGCCATTGAATTTGTGTGGGAAATTTCTTTGATAAATTCTATGAATTTTCTTTTTGTTCCCAAGGCCACCTTAAAGTGGAGGGGACGGAGAACAGAAGTTAGGTCTGGCATTCTTTCC
>JXCR01080251.1:165728-202344 GCA_002079205.1 Phalaenopsis hybrid cultivar
TAATCAACTGTATTATGGTCATTTTAATTATCTTTAATATTTGCCTTATCTCAGCTATTGGAGTCACTTCTATGAATATATATTTTTATTGCTCCTTTATGTGGCAGCTTAGCCTTCTTTTAGTTATGTTAATCCATCCCCCTTTCTTTCCTAGTTTTCAGTATACTTTTCTCTACCGGCTTATTTTGTTTAACTTCTATCATCGTTAGCATAGACCAATCCACCTTGGAATTTTTTTTTTCTTAATACCTTGTTGCCTATAAGTTTACCATTTTTACAATCTAATTATTACTTATTCTTTCCTCCATAGTTTTATCATAAAATCATCTCCTTTTTTTTTCTACCACATTCAACCTAGTTTAGTTATTTGTGGTTTTTTATCTTTGAACACTCAAATCCACAGAACTAGAAAGCCTATGCTATGTTTGGCTGAACCAAAAAACAAAAATGCTTTTTAAGTCTAGAATTATTTGGTGCATTCTTTATTTTATGTTTATTATTTTACAATACACCATTAAAATGACAAATTAAGTGCTACCAAGCTTGGGGGTTAAGATTGAAAAGCATCTCTCACAAACAAAAGCAAATTTTCTTATCACAATGTGTCTTTAACATTAGACAAATTCAGTTGTCTGTGTCAGCCACTAACTGGAGATGTGACTTGAATGAAGGGTTTGATTGATCAAACAGTTTTTTGGCCAATCAAGATTGCCTTGGCTGATAGCCTTCATTGATCAAGGTTTCATCTTTGTGTTCCTTAGTTCACTAAGAAAATTTTTGGGTAATTAAATATGTGGGCTGTGCCACATTCACTGACAAATGTGATGACCTACATAGACTACCAAGTCAAATTTGGATAACCATAAACTAAAGGCTTATTAGTTAAAAGAGCATAATCCTAAATTTTAAGTCTGGTAAATACAAATTTATTTATTAAACAATCAACTAATTTCATAAGATAATAGTTAAGTTTAGTGAATGAGTGAGTGACAGAGAGGGTAGGAAATCATGGAATTCTTTTCCTTAAAAATGATTCGACATTAAAAATGATACAGTATTGGAAGATTTCTCTTTCTTTTTTGTGTTTTTGTGAGAACCAATCTCTCTCCTTATTAATTATGATTTATAAGCATAAAAAATATCAAAACATTGGAAGAGTTTTATTTAAATGGAGTTTGTGTGTGATTTGAGTGATCTTAACTTGGATTCTAGTGGTTGAGGATGTTAGGAGATAGAGATAGTGCGGGAGGTAAAGGATTGGAACATCTGGGGAAGATAGACCCTGAAATTCTGAAAGTCTTGGTCTGGCTCGTACAGGGAACTAGCGTCTGACAGGAGCCGCTACCTTAGCATGTGCTCTAACATAGACGAAGCTAGAT
The DNA here is from genome assembly GCA_002079205.1 of Phalaenopsis hybrid cultivar. Lineage (NCBI taxonomy): Eukaryota > Viridiplantae > Streptophyta > Magnoliopsida > Asparagales > Orchidaceae > Phalaenopsis > Phalaenopsis hybrid cultivar. The sequence goes on from JXCR01080251.1 coordinate 167,108, forward strand.
CTCCCTCCTATGGATCTAAGACTTGATAGACCAACCACATATTTGACTTAGTCACGTCAGATCGAGGTTTCCTAGTAGGGAAGATACAAGAGGGAGATCTGACAGGGTCGAGCCAAATAGTGACAGTGTTGAGAGGGATGAGTGAGACCACACATGCCTTGTTTTACACATGGCTACTCAACTCGATGGTTCCATCGATTGCTTCATCAGTAGACGACATTCAAAAGGTGAGCGNCTGACTTAGTCACGTCAGATCGAGGTTTCCTAGTAGGGAAGATACAAGAGGGAGATCTGACGGGGTCGAGCCAAATAGTGACAGTGTTGAGAGGGATGAGTGAGACCACACATGCCTTGCTTTACACATGGCTACTCAACTCGATGGTTCCATCGATTGCTTCATCAGTAGACGACATTCAAAAGGTGAGCGACATCTCAGCGAAGCTGAAGATCGATGCTGGAGCTGAAAATCACATGAGGGTGTTCCAAATTCAGTGTGAGATAGAGGCAGTGGTTCAGGGTGATAGATCGATTCAGAAGTACTCCATAGAGTTGGAGCGACTGTCTCACTTCTATTTGATGTTGAGTTGTGGCGATTCAGAGTGCAATAAAGAAGGATCTTTACACATATGAGAACTATGTAGTTTCTGGCACATCTGAATTTGACCTTTTGATTAGAGGAGATATGTCCTCCTAGCTCAAGCTACTATCCCTTCACTGGATGAAGCCATTGCTACGATGATACATGAGAAGAGTCGCATGAAGCTACATTTGAGCCAAACTAACTTTCAGGTGCGCGATTAGCTTTAGTTGCCTCGAGCTCAAGCATGATAGGTGTCTAAAGGGAGAGTCGCAAGTGCTACAATTGTGGTGAAGTTGGGCATATGAGCAAGACCTGTCTTAGGCCACCTAAGGAGAGACATAAAGGTGGACATGGACAGAGTGGAGGTTCTGGTTATGACCGTGGTGGTCGAAAAGGTGGAAAGGGGGACTACCGGGCAACTCTAATGGCAACAGAGGGAGAGATGTGTATTTTTACAAATGAGGATTATGAGTGTCTGGAGTTGTTGAAGAAGAAGCAGAAGACAANATGTAAATATCAAATTTTATATATTAGATATGTAAATACCTAAAATTTGTGTGGTATGTGCATAAAATTTAATAAATTACATTGAAACAATAGTCTAGCATGTAATCTATAAAAGCCTTCTGAGAAAATCTTTTTAACTACATTTGTATCAAATTTAATCAGAAAGATTTGTGTCATTTCAGTTGGACAAGCACCATTTTTTATGGGAACAAGAAACCTACACAAGATGAGGACATGATATGAGTGAGGAAAAGGTTGTTTTATAGAATAATTCATGGGAAATTTTGATTCCTACCTCACAATTCCTTTGTATTTACATGTCTAACTCCTAAAGTTAGATACTATATTTACATTTATAATATTTTGGTGCCTTGAGGCTATGAATAAAAGGGTGTGCTTCACTTTTAAAACGTTAGCACTTAGCAGCAATGATATTTTTTATGTGATATTAAAAATTAGAGGGCGATGTATGTAAATAAGAAAGTTTAGGCGTTAGAGATGTAAATGCAAAAGAATTGTGGCAGGATGTAAATGCCTCATAAATCAAATAGGAGGAAAATTAAAGATTTATGTGGCTATTATTGTAAAGTTTATGAAAATATTCATGATTATAAATACACACATTGTATTTGCAACAATTATGCTTCATAGCATTTTTACATGTCCAACATCTAAAAATTTAATAATTGCATTCCTATCACTCAGTCATTAACACCACATCAAAAATATTATTTTTATGAATCATGACATTTGGCTTATTAAAGGTGCTCCAATATTTTTCTTTGTCACCAAATTCTTTGAAGCATATTTCTGTATATTATTCAAAATCTTCTCGGTAACATGCAAAACTGATGATTTGGTCAAACGAAAATATTGTAAGCATACGTACATGTGTGTGTGTGTATGTGTGTGTAAAATGAAGATGAGAAAATTATGTTGTTTTTCATAATTTAACCAAGTCCCCTCAGGACGGGGGTTTGAATCCCCTCTGACACAGTTGACCTTAAGAAGGCGGTACTCGAATTGTTAGACACATTAGGAGTGGTTGAAAGATCTTATAATAGCATCTGATCATTTCTTTTAAATATATATTATATATATATGCAACGACTTACTAGGTAAAACTCTTGACCAAGATATAGAAAACCTATAGGAGTTTACCCCAAGAGATGCATTAACTCGATGTCATTCTTTTGCAAAAAAAATAATAAATTAAAATTAAAATATAGTTTCTTTGAATTTTGGGAATTTAAGAAAATATACTTTGAGAATTTAAGGAACTACAAATACAAATAATGTGGAAAGAAAGAATCATGAAATAAAATTAAAAAACAAATTATCTTCTTGAAATTTGCTCTCTTTTGTTCCCTCATTTTCTCATTTGCCCTCTCTCCAATACTCATATTCTCTCCCTCTCTACACACTGAAATCCAGCTTCGGATAAGCTGGTGAAACGCGCGAATCAAACAGTACGGCAGCGTTTTCAAAACACCGCCCTCACTTATAAGCTATCCCAAACGGACCTAAGTCTAACCCCCCTATATATATATATATTCGTCAGCAAGTGCGCACATATGATAATTTTTCAAACCGCCTTGGTTAACTGCCCCAACAGGCTTGAAAATTTATGTCATGCTACTTATGGTGTTATATATGCGCTCAGGCTTTTGAACAAATGTTCCTTCTGGCTAACGCTAAGGTGCTCCACATCTAGCACTGACGTGCTGCTATTGCATTGTGATGCTATAGGCACAGCACCAATGTTAGGTTCGCTCTATTTCTTACCCCTTTTCCTACTAGATGTAGCATTGGGACGTTGAATGGACGTCACCAAAGAGCTACAACTGAAGTTCATGATCTTAGCTCCAATTCATCCTTTGCCAAAAACAACATGATTTGTAATCATAAACAAGAAAATAATTTTTAATTATTATATTTCTTATTATTATTATTTAGTTCACTCATCTCACTCAACCCTTATAATAATTATATCTTATAAGTTATTAGACCTTAGNAATTTGTAATCATAAACAAGAAAATAATTTTTAATTATTATATTTCTTGTTATTATTATTTAGTTCACTCATCTCACTCAACCCTTATAATAATTATATCTTATAAGTTATTAGACCTTAGAAAACTCTCCATTAAATATTAGCTCACACGTTTATGATTTTAATGTTCAATTTTCAAGAATATTGTTTAAGAAATTTAATCGGGACATTATATGCTCTCTTAACTCTGGCAAATGCATGATCATCCCTAGTAGTAGGCAAGAAAATCAACTATGGAGTATGGACTGACTTCTTGAAGGTTATGAAGAACAATTGAAATTTTGGGGTACCCTTTAAAGTTAGAATTAGATATTTGATTCAAATAAAGAAATATAGTTGATTAGATCAATCTAACCTCTATAATTTCTAAGTGTGTGATTTTAAATAGGGCAAGCAACCTTGCGTTGGTGAACAATCTAAAAAAAAACATTTGTTACTTGTAATATCCTTCTTTCTACATACCCTTATAGTTGGCAAGTTTCTAGTGTAAACGAGTTTTCTTTTGATTTAGGCAATATGTCTCATCTAAGGATGTTAGCACTTGTATTTGCAAAATTATATTTTTGGCCTTTTATTGACTATTTAATAAATTGCAGTCTCAACACAATTCTTCGGGCTGACCTAGATCATTCTAGATAATTGAACTCCATAACTCCTCCATATTAATCAGATATCATGCAACAACAAAGCTATTTTTCCAAGTTCATAGGTGTTTTTTTTCTTGCTTGGGGTTCTCTTATTGGATCTATACTAAGCAATTTAGTAGATTTTGAGCATCACTTTTCATGGCATAGATCCATGCTCAATGCACCTAAAGTTAAGTTAGATTTTATTTTAACCTAGTTGTACTATTGTTAAGTAATTAATATATTTTGAACATATTTTGATTGTTTTTTGATATGGATAAAAGGTTGTGGTTTTACCTAGGTGTGATTCATAAGTAATTCTATGATTTTTAAGATAGCTTACTTTTAATATATTTGGAACACTTAGTTTTATTATAAGGGATGGAGGGAATCACTTCTATAATAAAATAATTGAGGCATTAGTAGTTAAATCTATAATAAAATATCAAATTGCCTCTACATATTATCCCAAACTAATGGTCTAATTGATGTTTATAAAAGAATTTTAGAAAATATTGTCAACCAAGTAGGAAAGATTATTTCGTTAGACTGGAAGATACATTTTGACTGTATAGGATTGCTTATAAATATACCAAAAAGAATGTCTCATTTAGATAAAGTTTTGGTAAAGCTTGTCATTTACTAGTTGAATTAGAATATAAGAAGTATTGGGTGATTAAGAAATTTAAATCTAATTTGAAGGATTCAATAGATACAAGATTGTCATAATTAAATGAATTGAAATAAATGTCGGCACTAAAAAGTTGAGGAGTTGTTAAGTTGTTGGCTGCTAGGATGTATATCCCAACAACTATTTTAATTTAATTTATTACATATATATTTTAGGAAAAATAGTATTTTAAATTTTGAAAATACAAGATCGAGCCGATCTCATATCCCCAATAGTTTAACTAAACGAGCCTAATACTATAAGCAATGTATCTACCCCGAAGGATAAATACACTACTTAGTGGTAAAACTCGATTAAATACAGTAGAGATTGTATGACATCCATTTAAAACTGCGAAACCATTTTATTTATAAGACGGCAATTTCCCTATTTAATACGAATGATTAAATAGTGATTATATTAATGATGAGTTCGGGAATGCTTCCTCTAAGAGCAAGCCTCTATAGTTAATTACATCTTAGATAACCGAAGTCACCTAAGAAAACTCTCGATAAAAATCAGGGAATATTGTCTTCAAAGAGGTCAAAGGATTAGGACTTTTCGACGAGGTCAGAGAAAGAGATGTGAAAGGGGAATGACTCAAGTTTGAAACATTTTATTATAGAGTCCAAAGGAGGAAGAGCTAGGGGACTTCATAGATCTAGAGAAGAACCTTAGTGACTTCCCAAGCTGTCCTATGATTTGGCTTCAATTTAGAGGAGAAATATTTAAATATTTCATCCTGCTAATTTTATTAATTAGAGCTTATATTCGTGTAAAACGATCACACAAATAGCGTGGAAGATGAAAGGATTTAAGTCGTAATGAATGACAACCTCGGAATCCTAAGACGAGTTAAGGCTTATATTGTATAGCAGAGTCATACAAAGGCCTAAAGATAAATTGAGGATTTATGTTGCATAAGCAAACAACCTCGAATTCTTATGGATTTGTTGTTTAATTATAATGAAAGATATGTTATTGTAGATCCTATTGATGTTGAAGATGGTCGTGTTGCCCACAATGCTAGCTCCAAGCTCGTCGTCGTAGCAAGTTTAAGTTTTCTAATGTGTCAAGTTATGATATCAAATTAGATGTCCCTATAGTTATGGTTCTTTAAATATTATGGGGCAAATTAAAGTTGATTAGACCGACACCGATTAGGATCCTACGGTTCCCTCGTTCCAGTACTACTATTTTCTATCGGATTCACTTAGTACAAATGAATTTACTAAACTCAATTTAATCAGTTCCATACTTTCATTTAGATGGTGAGAAATCTCGTTAGCAACCATAGGTTACCTCCTCCGAGGGATTCCCAATCATCCGATATAGACGTTTTAATTTAGTTGTAATTGTTGTTTTGTGATGTTTGTAATTAAATTTTGAGTTGTCTTACATTTTGAATGTTGTGGCCTTGAATTTTATCTTGATTGATTTTAATTTTGGTTTTAATTTCAGTTTTGTGGCTATCCTTAAGCTCTTAGTTTTTATGTAGGGTGACATCATTGTTTAGCATGTAAGTTTACAAGCTTAAAAGTACAATGTAGGAAAGAACGAGAAAAGAAAGCACTGTAAACTATAAAAGCGTACCTGGCGAGTCTTCTCGTTCCTCCACCTGAAACTTCAATACTTGCAAAGCATACATATGTATAATTTTGTGGGAATTAAAGCATGTTTATAGAAAAAGTATGAAGTACAAACTTAAAGTGTGCCTATCAAATCCTATGTCATATCTTTGGTGTATTTAAATTTTAAGGATGATTCCATTATGCAAATCATAATAAGCTCACATGTCCTTCAAGATTTCCAAAGGATTATGAAGAAGTCTCAGGCAATACACTAGACATTTCATGGTCCTTGGAATTATCTTGAGTTCATTATGGTTTTATCATATTTTTTATGTAGTTCATCCAATTAATACCTTTTTTCTCAGTGAATTTGATGTTTTGATTATCCCTTAAGTAGGGTAATTATTACTTGATGTCTCACTTACGAGTTATATGGGTAAATACCCTTGGGGGCGACTTGACTTAATTAAAGAATTTGGTTAATTTGATTTCAAAGGATGGACTTGTAGTGTTTTGAAAGGTTTTAAATTAATTATAGGTTAATTTCTAAACCTTATTAGATAAAATTTTGATTAAGCCTAGCTCACTACTAAGCCCTTAAGATTTAATGAGTGGATTTGTAATTTTTTTTTTTTAAAAAGATTTTGAATATTTGTGCTCTCAATTATGAATTATAAATTATATTAAAATCATCAACTAGAGTTCAAAAATCAGTGAATTATGATCTTCCAAATCAAGACCCCTCACCTTAATATCCCCTTACTTAAATATTTTTCCAAATTTCATTAATTTGAAAAATTATAAATTTATCCTTTACGAAATTCAAAGTAAGGTTGGCTTCTACCACTTATCCCGCTCTTTGTTTCAATCATCAAGACATGTTATTTTAAAATCATTTATTACCCATTTATCCTCTTAGTTAGGCCTAAATATTAATTAAGCTCAAAATTTCAAAATTACACTTTTGCCCATAAGGTCTTAGTACCCTATAATTCATTAAATCAGACTCAAATGGTTTAATTAAAACATCAGAGGAGAAAATGTGATTTTTCTGAACTTATTTAATTTTATAATTATTTTTAATGCAAAAATAGGGATTTTCAATGAAAATTTAATAACTCAAATCAAAATAAAACTTCTATCCTTAGGAAAATTATTAGAAGTTCATCTAGGTCAGAGGACCACTTGAAAAAATTTTCATGATTTTTAAAAATTTAATTTACTTATTAAAATTATTTGTTGGTTTTGAGTATTAATTAAATATAAAATAATATGTAAATGAAAATTTGAGTTTTATATTTTTATTGAATCTCTTTGAGTCTAAGAAACCCAAAGAAATAAATTTCATATTTTTTTATTTATATTTTAATTATTAGAATTATTTTAGTGAAAAAATTAGAGAAAATTCATTTTTAAGCCTTTTAAAATTAATATCTTGACTTAAAAAATTAAGAAAATTATTTTAATTTATTCTAAATGATCAGGAAGCCAAATGTGATATTTTAGTGTGTTTTTACAATTTTGTGATTTTTATGATTTTTAATTAATTTAAATGCTTAAAAATAGCTTAAAAATGAAGTATTTATTTTAATTCCAATTTTATTTTCCTTAGGTTTCTCTGATAATAAGGAGCTCTCAAAACTAATTTGGTGATTTTTTTTTTAATTGTACTTTAATTATTATAATTATTTTAATGCAAAAAATGTCATTTCACTTAATTAATCCACTTGAGTGGTCAAATTAACTCTAATTGACTTGAAATTTTTATGGAGAGCTGTCCTAATATTAAGTTATAGTGTGAAATAGTTTTTATATCATTTACATTTATAGTTACTCTAAATTAATTTTCTTTTCATTTTTAGGGTTGTTGACAATTAGGGTTATTTTAAATGAATTAAACCAAGTTTATATTTTTTTTAGGATTCTCTGACCACAGTGAACCCACCAAAACAAATTTTGTCATTTTTATATCAAAACAGAGACCATTAACTTGAAAATTAGACATTCATGCCTAGAGATCTCCCTTAACCTTAAAAAAATCAGAAAGAGAATCCTCATAACATGTAGAATCAAAGCCCCAAAGATCAAGTCATGGTGAAATGTCTATGCTAATGGAGAATCAAAATTAGGAAAACACCATTTAATTAATTAAAAATAAAATATGCATTAAATAAACATGAAAATATTTTCACATTGTTCTTCTTTCTTCACTGAGCAACAGGGTATTTTTATTTTTTTTAGGATTTTTCTACACAAAGTTATGCATTTTTGAAGTTTTGAGAATTAAATAAATATGAAAAATAGTCTATTTTCCTACTTAAACCAGTCAGCGCCACACAATCCTTGTCCACTTCGAACTTTACACGCGGTATGCTCCCGTTTGACACCACCGTCCACGCCAACAACCATGCGTCCCGCGACTTCGTTCTGTCTCCCCATCTGGCGTGATCAGAGCTGTCTGTGCAATACATGCACGATCCAACGACGCTCGGTCATCATCCCCAAAGAAGCTAACCCACAAAATGTCTGTTTTAAAAACCTAATATCTCATTATTTTCTCCACAAAATCAAGTGTGGTTTGTTCATATATACTCATCTTGACTTGGAGAACATATTCATATGGTTAATTGACCCTTAAATCAACTATACACACATGGAGAATCAAATGAAGCTCAGTTTAGGGTTAACTTTTAATGCATTGGTCAAAGAGGGGAAGCCTCAATTGGATGCTTGTGGAAGCTTCATAGGGGTCCCAAGAGCCTAGGGATGGAGCTGCAAGCCGTGGTGAATCTCCTATATATGAATTCGACCAAAGTCAATTTAGGGTGTTGATCAAAGTCCACCTTAGGGTGCTCTGGTTATGGGAATTTTGTGGGGAATCTTATTCTCTTGATGTAGGGATGGTGTGGGTGCAATTAATTTGAATTTGGTGGAGGTTTAAGGGGTTTCTTATTTCGGCTTATAAATTGGGCTAAAAAATTGAGCTTGAACAGTGGATTTGAGTGGCTAAGGGTGGTTGGGTTAAGCTCAAGAGGTCTCAAAGAAGCTCTGGAAGCAATTTGGCAGTCACCCCAAGGAATTTCAAGCTCTCCTCCTTTTGCCATGGAAGGTGTGTTTAAATAGAGGGGGAAGGAGAGGCCACCAGGTGCAATTGGTGGGGCCCTAAGTTGCTTATGTGGATGCCAACAATGTACAAAAATCCAATTGGGATGAGCTAGCTTGGATGGGTTTAATTTTTAGTTTTTGCCATGGTGGAACTTTTGATTTTGGGTTTTCCGGCCACCAAGGTGGTTGGCTGGCTAGGGAGGGGTCACCATCCAACTGAGGGAGGTCAAGGCTTGGTCATGGTGAATTCAATTAGGGTTGGCCATGTGTAAAAGTATGTGATTGAAATAGTATGGGAAAAGGGCCATTTTGGGTCAACTTGGGTCAAATCATGATTTGGGTTGGGTTCAACCACCAAGGTTGGTCTTGGGCTGAAGAGGAGATCATTTGGTTTTACTTAATCATTGGGGATAAGTCACCATCCAAAGAGATTTGGCTAAACATAGGTTAGAGTGATTCATGGGAGGGGTTAAAAACTTTTTAAGGAGGCTTGAAAGTGGCTTGGGCTCTTGCCATTAATAGTTTGATGATGTGGCAAGGCTCTCATGGCTTTTCTATGGCTTGGGAGTGGTTTCATGGCTTGCATGTGGCTTGACTAATTTTCATGAGGAAGGATTTTGGATTTATTTTGTATTTTTGGTGAAGTTTAGCTTGATTCTTGATTTAGAATGATTTGATTTTTAATTTAGAACTTTAGGAATGATTTTAATCAAATGAATGATGAAGAGATAGAATTGTCATGTGGGCTTTAGATTTAGGCTTTTGAAATTAAATGTGGTGGGCTTGGACTTTTAAAATGGAAATTGAGTTTGGGCAAAAATTTGGGTTAATTGAATGTTGAGTTTGTTTTAGGAGAATTTCATGAGGAATTTGACAAAATTTCAAGTGATTTTGAGTTGAATTGATGGGCTAATTTGATGGATTTAAGCATATGGTCAAAATTGGGCCTTTTTTATTTGAATGAAATTGGTTTTGCAATTGGACCAAATTGGGCTTGAATTTTGTTTAAAATAAGATTGGGGATGCTGAATTTTGATTTGGAATTAAAATTGGGCAAGATTATGGTCATTTGAGCTAAGATTGAGGATAATTTGAGGACACTTAGGCCTTTAAGGGCAAATTGGACTAATTTGATCAAATTAGGTCAAATTAACGATAAAAAATTAAAATTGGGAATATTTGGGAAGATTTTGAAATTTTTGGGATTTTTTGGAATTTTTGAAATTTTTAAGTTATGAGGGGTATTTTGGTAATTTTGGGCAATTTTGGGGGTATTTTGAAAATTTAGTAATTTTTTTGTGAATTTTGGTCAATTTAGATAGTGGTGAGGGGTTTGAGATGATTTTTGGGCAAATTTTGGTAATTTTGGGATTTTTTGGCAAAGATTAGGGTTGTAGGGATATTTTGGTAATTTGGTGATTTTGGGCCAAAATAGGCCAACAAGCCATGAAGCTAAACTAAACCAATAGGAGTCATATGAGGACTCATTTTGGATGCTCAATGTGTTGGTTCTAACCCACTTAGCCAAAGACTAGGGATACAGGGTCATCCACATGAGCTTTCCAAAAGGAGTCAGGAGACCAACTTAAGAGGTCATAGGGTCTAGGTTATGTGAGAAAGTATAGTGTGTGCAAGTTAGCTCCACCAAAACCAGATCACCCAGGGCTAGTCCTAAGGTCTGACCATCCTATGGGGGACTCCCCTTGAGCTCCTTCATATTGACCCTACCTATTAAGTGCTAGAGGTCACGACCAATATGTGGAATTTCAGGTTTAGCAAAAATGGGTTTGGAATTTCTAATGGTGAGGGTTCCTTTTATAGTCCTCTAGGAATATTTAATAAGAAATTTCTATGGCTAGACCCTAGTCCACTAAAGAGGAAAAAACTATACCTCAACAAAAAATGAGGTTAACAAAAAATTATAACGCAAACTTATGAAAATATCAAAATTTATACAAAATAAATAAATAAAAGTACAATCAGATAAAAAATAATTTTAGTCTAGACATGATGTATTATTATTCAGTTTTATGTTGAAATTATTTCCTCAAATGTTAAAGCCTGGATGGTCCAGCTTATTTATTGTAGTAGAGAAATGCTGAATTGGAGAAAAGATTAAGAATATGAAGGAGGTTTAAAGTGAAAGATCAAATATTTAGGCCTTATTTAGGAGGGGGATGTGAGTGTTGGAAAACTATTAAGTTGAGTCATCTCAAGCAAAAGTTGGCATTGATAGGCTGATGACATAAATTTAAGTATTTTTTAGGAGGTAACCCAATTGTTATTATATTGCTTTCTTGCATTGGAGTGTTATCTTTACATGTGTTGTGTATGAATTTCGTGTGAGTAAATTAAGAAGATTTCAAATGCATTTGGTGTGCATGAGTTTAAGTATCATAATGCTTCCCTAGCAGCACCACAAAGCTTTGTTTGAAGCGTCAAAGCACTAATGGGATAACACCACAGTGTTGTGTCATGTTACTTGTTTGTCTTTATTTTGACATGTAATTTGCCATGTGTCACATGGTATTCACCCAAATTTATATTTTTGACCAATTTTTCATAGCAGCATAGTGTCTCATGTGTAGTGCCACAATGTTGATCTAAGCTTTTGTTGTGTGTCATCTAAATCATTTGGATTTAAGGAAGGAGGCACCATCTTGTTTTCTCTTAGTATCCCAATGTTGCATGAATTTCATTGACGACCCCCTAATATTTTGATAATGATATTTTTTTTTATTATAACATACATTAATTTATGTCAAAGTAACAGTTCTTAACTATCATTTGACCTGACATGGTATTGTGGTGCTATAGATTCCATGAGTTTAGCACATATGCACCACCCTCGAGCTTTATAGTATTCTTTTGATTATTTCCTTTGTAACACATTGCTCTCTAAAAGGACATTACAATTCTTATCTACCTACCCAAGGTGTTGCGTTGCTACAGCCTCAAAGTTGTTAAGTCCTACCTTGCTGTTGACCTCACTTTTGGTTGAGGTCTAGAAATTTCTTTAGTAGCTTAGGTCTAGCCATAGGACTTTCCTANGGAGAGAAGTGAAAAGTAAAGTAATGGGGTGATGAAGACGGGAAGAGGAACAGGCGGCTCGAAAGGACGAAGGATGGATGGCTAATAAGAAGGAAAAAATATTAAGTCCGAACGCATGGGTGATTGAGCCCATTGCAGAATCATCCATTGATTAAACGTGTAAAACGAACTGGGACGACTTTGGAATAATGATTGTGGGAAAGGATTGATTCAAATTGAGTCTATTATCCCCAAACAAAAATTGTGAGTCAAAATTGCATAATATGATAAAAGATAAAAGAAATTTCCAAGGCTTTTTTTCATTTGTCAAAGCGAAATTTGATTTTTAAAATCTCCAACTATTGGGCCGCCCTCTCATCCGCAATTATTCGTTCATTTCTTCTATACTTAAAATAAGATGGGTTTGATGTCAGCTCTATTGTATAGCTCTGTGTGGCCTCCACCATTATATAGTTGTTAAACTGCTATCATTAAATAGTAACTACATAATCAATATTCTTTGATCATTTACTATTTATTCATTATTGTTTAGACGCCACAACTAGACAATCATTATCTGACCACAATCATCTTCAATGGTTGTCATATCACAAACGCCTAACCATCATCATTGGATTAGCAAAATGGTATTGCATATATTAAATCATTACCATTTGATTGTCATTGATAGAACACCCGTGTCGAAAAATTGTTAGCAAATCTCCACCAGTAAAATGTCTTTAGATGACTACTATAATCCAATTGGAAACTTTGGACCACCATATAAAAGCTATAATTTCCCAATTATGGTCTCTTAAACACCGTCACTTATTAGGTTTTCAAATAACTGCCATCTAACTACAACCTTCTATGATTTGCAATAAGTCTGGTCTTGTACCTTTTACTGCCATTAGACTCAGCCTTTGCCCGGTACACTGTTGTGCAATGCCTTCTTCCCTGGTGGAAGTTCTGTTAGATCACATGTCTGATTTCCCAGCAGGGAATCTATTTCCTCTTTCATGGTCAGCTCCCACTTGTTAGAATTTTCATCTGCTAAGATTTCCTCATAGCTCTGTGGTTCTCCACTATCTGTCAGTAAAATGTAATTCAAAGTTTGTGGTAATGTTGCGACGAACGTCTGCTCCCGACTAACCTGCGAATGGTGGTTGGAGTAGTGAATGACTCTGAACCTTTCAATTGAATAATAGGAATGGGTGCACCAAACCCATTCTCCTCGTCATTCTCATCTCCACCTTATTTTGTAACCTTTGGTAGATCGTCAAACTCTACGAACTCTGACTCCTGAGGAGCTACTTCAGAATTTGTACTAGCTTTGTCCCTATACATCATCTTCTCATTAAAGATCACATTTCTGCTTCTGATAATCTTCTGATCCTGATTATCCCAGAAACGATAGTCAAATGCTTCGTCTCTATAGCCAATGAAATAAAATTTCTTTGACTTAGCCTTAAGATTGTTATGCATCAGGATTGATTAGAACATAAGAAAGACAACAAAAGTTTTAAGATGAGAAAATTTGACCTCTTTGCCGCTCCAGACTTCCTCAGGTAATTTACAGTCTAATGGGATGAATGACCCTTTGTTGATCAAGTAAACTGCAGTGTTGGCTGCATCTGCCCAGAAGGTTAGTGATAGTCCAACGTGAAATCTCATGCTTCTAGCACGCTCATTAATGGTCTTGTTTATGTGTTCTACAACTCCATTTTGTTGTGGTGTTTCTGGAATGGTTTTCTCCATTATGATACCCTAAGTTGCACAGTACTCCTTAAACCCACCATCGATGTACTCACCGCTATTGTCAAATCTCAAACATTTCAATTTTAGATATGTCTATGTTTCAACTATGGCCTTCCAGGTTTTGAACACAGAAAATACATCAGATTTATGCTTCAGAAAGTAAACTCATACCTTTCTGTTGTGGTCATCTATGAATGTGATGTAATAGCGAGAGCCTCCAAGAGAGGTCACTGGGGAAGGCCCCCACACATCGATGTGCACCAATTCTAGTTTTTCTGATTTTGGCACCCTGCCACCTTTCAGAAAACTGACCTTCTTTTGTTTCCTTATAATGCAGCTTTCACACATGTTGAGGTCAACTGAATTCAGTTCTAGTAGCTTGCCTCTGGAATGAAGCTCTTTCATACCTCTCTGACTGATGTGTCCAAGCCTGTAATGTCACATGTCTGTTGTGCTCTCTGCAACTGTGGTATCAAAAATGTTAATTAGACCAGTAGTCATATATAACATACCAGTCTTCTTACCCCGAGCCAGTATCAGTGCTTCTTTGATAACCTTTCAGGTGCTATCAGATAACACTATTGAATGACCTCCCTCATCGAGCTGCCCAAGAGATATGAGGTTCTTTTTTAGTTCAGGAATGTGTCTAACCTTTTGTAGGATCCATTTGTTTTTATTAGGGAGTGCAATTTCAACATCTCTCATACCCACCATGTTCAAAGCAGCTCCATCAGCCAGGTACACATTCCCAAAGTCGCCTACAACATAGTTTTGCATTAACTCTCGGCGGGAAGATGTGTGAAAAGTAGCCCATGAGTTCAGTATCTAGTCATCAACGAAGCTATGAACTGCAAGCAACAATGCATCCTGCACTTCTTCAGTTACAACATTAGCACTGACGTTCTTCGTCTTCTTAGGATTTTTGTAGTTCTTCTTTATGTGGCCAGTTTTGCCACAATTTCAGCAGGTTGCTTGCTGACATGACTTTGACTTGCTTTTGCTTCTGTGCTTTGATTTTGACCTTCTTCTGTTTGAGTTTTTGTCCTGTGATCTCCCTCTGGAATCAACATTCAGTGCATAACTCGAACCTGAGGTCTCGCCAAAATCCTTCCTACGCACATCTTCAGCTAAAATCAAATCACGAATATCATCGTATTTCAGCTTAGTTTTTCCTGCAGAGTTGCTAACTGTCATCCTCATGACTTTCTAGCTATTTGATAATGAAGCCAACAATATCAGTGCACGTCTCATTGTCAAAATCAATTTCAACGGACGACAATTGATTTGTGATGGTGTTAAAATCATTCAGATGTTGAACAACAAACACACATTTCACCAGATTCAGGTTAAATAACTTTTTCATCAAGTGCGCTTTATTATTCGTCGATGGTTTTTCATACATATCTGATAAATACGCCATAAGATCTGTTGTCGTCCTCTCCTTTATGACGTTGTGGGCAACAGACCTTGATAGGGTTAATCAAATAACCCTCATAATCTGTCGATCTAAATGATTCCAATCAGCCTCTTCCATCTTCTCCTGTCACTTTCCCAATAATGAAAGATTAAGTTTCTTCTCATAGAGGTAGTCATCTATCTGCATCCTTCAGTAATCAAAATCTGTGCCATCAAATTTCTCAATTCCTAAAAAACTTCACTTCGTCTCGGGTCATCGTTCTTTCTCAGATCCAAACCGGGGCTCTGATACCAATTATTATAAAAAATGACGACAATAATGCAAAAAACAAATAAAAAATTACACCAAAAAAAGGCGACACAAGATTTACGTGATTCAGCAAATTACCTATGTTCACGGAGCTGCAGAGGATTTTATTATTTTGAGGAATTATACTGTTGAGCGTCTCGAAGTTTACAAGAAAGAACAATCTCTTTTTTCCTTTCTCTCATCTTCCTCACCTCTCCTTCCTCTCTCTCAAAACCACGAGAAAGAAACACAAGAAATATTTTTTTCTTTTAAGCCCAAAGAAAAAAAACCGAAAGAAAAAGCTTTTCTTTTTTCCTTTTCCTTCAAGCTTCAGCTCAAGAGGAGTTTGTGTGATGTGTTGGAGAGCAGGTGAGTTTAGCCTTTTAAAAGAAGCAGACGAAGCTAATTAAGTAAATAAGAGGAAAATTTCCAAGATCTCACGAGATTCTGCATGATGTCTTTCAGGCAATCGACTTGGAGTTAAATGTTTAAGGAAGTAAATATTTAATTAACAATTAAATATTTTGTCATAACAGATTCTTGCTAAATCAAAAAAGTGGACCGGGCTCCACTTTCCTCAACACATGTCGCGATAAGGGTCGCGTATGGGAGTGAAAAAGGTAGGCTGCAGGCACGTGAAGGATAAAGGAGGAGGGAGACGAGGGAAAAAATAATATATTTTTTATTTCTTATATTATAATAATAATATTATTATTATATTATTTTTATTATCCTTCGCGCATTTTTACCAAGATATGTCCTCACTGCAAAATGAATGCCCCCAGGTAAAATTGACATTCTGGACGCGCAGGCGTAGTTCATTTCGTTGTCTGAGGTCATTCGGATAACCTCATCGAAGATCAAGTCAAAAAAATGTGTTGAATTCAATTTTCGTCAAAATTTCAGCTCGCAATCGATCATTTTGAAAATTTATTTAAGTTTTCAACAAATAACAACGCAGACAATGAGAATTATGATGAAAGAAAGTGTCAACCGCTTGAATTACGAAGTTTGTGCATGCACAAATGTGCAAATTGTGCAAAAGGCAATCCTAGGGCTTACAGGTCCTATGGGAATTCTCATCAGGGTTCCCTCATGTAATCTTTAATCTTTGTATTAAAGATTATCAATCACATAAAGAACTAACATAGAAAACAGAGATTTGGTTGAAATGTCTAAGGAAAAGGTGGGTACCATTTTTAAGATGCTAAGATAGTCATTAGGAAAGTCCTAAGGTTAGATCCTAGTCACTAAAGGAAAGACACAAAACCCTCCCCCAAAGTGAGGTCAACAAATTCCTACAAGTATATATTGTTTTTTGATCTATGAATTCCATTATAACACATCATTNTAATTTTTTCTTTAAAAATGGATAAATAACAATAGGCAAAGTTAATAAAAGTGTTGAGGACTTGAAGAAAATATTTGGTTAGACTATTGTTAATATTAATTGAAGTAGCCCTTCCCTATGTATACATAAATTTAATGGAATTAAATCAACAACGCATGATAGATCCTTAAAAAAGGTCTATCATTGTTATGAAAGAAGTTGTGAAGAAAAAAAATTAAAATTGTTAGATATATGGATTACTTATTATATTTTAGATAGTACATGGGTGAGTCCAATATACTATGTACCGAAGACAGGTGGGTTGAAGGTAATAGAGAATGAGAAGAAGGCACTCATACCCACTTGAAGCATTAGAAAATATGCATAGATTATATGAAGGTAAATAATACAATTAAGAAATATTATTTCCCTTCTCATTTATTGATCAGATACTTGATAGGTTGGCAAGACAACCTTACTTCTATTTCTTAGATTATTATTTAGAATATCATTAGATTTCTGTAGCACCTGATACTGGTCTGAAGGTCATGCAAAAAAGTAAGTCCGGGAAATAAAATTGTTGATTTTAAAATGTTGTAAATTTTACTCCTCAATTTTATTAGAGTAAATCTTTTAAGTTAAGATTTTAAAACAAAATATTTTAACCTAAAGATTCTAGCATAAGCACATCCATTCAAACCACAGGCGTTAAATAAAGAGTAAATAGATGCAAGAGCAATAAAGTAAGAACTTAATATAAAATAATAAATCATGGTACATGTTAATGGTTTGGCAACATACCCTATAAAAGTAAAATATTTGTCAGGCTCTGTATATACATACCTTGTCCTAAGTTTATACATTAAAGTTATATTCAGAATTAAGGTATGAAGCATGACCATCTACTCTTTGTCCTTGTCACACAGTCGCTATGTAAAACTCCTCAGAACTCATGATCATGCCATACTTCTAAAATAAACTCAACAATAGGACTATAAAAGAACATGGGAAAACTATAAAATAAATGATTGACCTACATAAGGAGGGTTAGCACAGATGAAGGCTTGCAATGTATAATGAACAAAGTTTGATGGGAGGAGAGATAAGCAGCACATCTATAAAATATGTTAGTTTAATTTTAATCATCGGGATCTTTGTGGATGTACCTGGCTTCCTACAAAAAAAATATTGCCTTAATATAAAAGGGTGCAAGTCTAAAACCTAATAAAGCATGAAAAACGCTCATAGAATGCATGAAAACTAGCATAAACTAAGAAAAATAGTTGTGCATAAACAACCTTAACTACACCCTAACCTTAGTTTTAAAAAAGAGCTACAAGGTGTTGGTTAAACATGCATATACGTGAGAGCCATGCAGTGTACGGCTAAAGGGCATACTAGTGGGATATAGGAGGGGTTATTTCTAGCCACTTTCATAATTCATTACTCTAAATGATGAATGTCAACCCAAACTTATGCTAGTAATGATCCTAAAAATTTTGGTAATAATAAAATAGCTTGTAATACTCGTTCAAGCAAGCCAATAAGTATTGTTCATTTCTCTATTATCACCACAGGTCAAACTAATGGTCGTTTGAGTACTTACACTAGGATGCAGACTCAGAAAACCTAAACCTATAAGGTACAACATGATATAGGGCCTCTCTTAGAGGAACGAGAGCCCAAGTGTATGGAAATACATGCAAGCCTACATAAACATGCAAAAACATATGACTTGAAGACTAAACTCCAAAGGCATTAATGCTAGGTCAATAAGTTATAAAGGAGAAAAATCATACAATGCATGAAAAATGCTTAACCAAGTGTTTTGAGGACTCAACCTAGAAAAACACTAACTAAAGGCTTGTTAGTTATAAAATGTGACAAATGCAAAAAAATGCATATAAAAGCAAATATGGCGCATGCACATGCACATGCAAGAAATTCCTTATGATCATAGGGAAGGTGTGATAATGTTATAAAGATAATAGTGCAGAAAATCCTCTAAGATCTGAAAGGGAAAAAGAGATGATAGCATGGCGCCGATGAGCAATGACTAAGTTTCAACTCCTTTTAAATGATCGAGTGAGACCAACACGAGTCCAATTCTTGCCATAATACTAGGAATGGATCCAAATGGGTCCTCTTTTAATGAAGACACTCCATCAAATAAAAGCTTCCATTCTTGAGTGTCTCCCTCCATTATGTGTTCATCTAAAATTTCACCACCAAAAGGCATGCCACTTGGTATTACATGAGCAGCTAAGAAGTACACTAAAGCTTGACCCTTAATGGGTCACTAAGGCACAAAAGTGATATCAAAATAAGGAAATATCATGGCCCATTTAGCCAAATGACTCACTAAAGTAAGTTGAGTTATAAGATATTGTGGGGGATTAACCATTAAGATAATACTAATGTGTTGAGACAATATATAGTGTCTCAATTTTTGAATCGTGAATCCCAACACCAATAAATATTTTTCGATCGGTGGATAGGTGAATCTTTCATCTCAATGGGGATGAAACATCAACTGAAATGTGTAAGGTATTTTCTTTCCTCTTGTCACTATTTTGAGCCAATAAAGCACTTGTTGACTCATTAAAAATGACTATACAAGATCAAGAGCTTCCATAAAAAAGTGGTCACCAAAATTGAGAGGTTAGTAAAGGCTTGTTTGATATCATCTAAAACCTACCATTCTTCATCCCAGTAAAAATAAGCATCCTTCTCGACCAAAGTAGCACATGAACATCATCTCTCATAAAAGTTAGATATAAATCTCCCAAGGAACATCAAACTTCTTTACAAGAAACATAATTATTTTAAACTCTTAGGAGGTTCCATCTTTAATATGGATTTGATTTTAGTGGGATATATCTTGATACCCCTATGATGGACTATGAAGCCCAAGAACTTCCTTCAAGATAATCCAAAGCACAATTTAAGGAGTTCATCTTATTGTGAAGTATAATGTTCTTTAAGAGTCCGCATATTGATTCCACGAGAAAAGAGCTAACACTTATTCTCTATTTTAATAATTTTAAACCTTGCTCAACGTGATGACAACTTTTAGAAGTCAAATACCAAAATTGTAAACAACACATAGAAAATAAAAACAAGATCTTGGAAAATATAAAGCAAAACTCTTAATGTTCTTCAAGAGGGATGAGGCTCACACATTTGTGACTCGGGTGCAGTGTGATTCCATAGTTTTACTAAGTGTTCACCTACATGATAGCTATCAACTAGGGAAAATTTTATCTCCTTAATCTTATTCCTATGTTAGAAGAAGAATCAGAAACTCATAAAGTTAAGTTTTGCTTAATCCTATTGTATTTCCCAGGATTCTTTAGATCTCTTATCGATGTTGCAAAACCCTAACTAGAATATGCCTATTATACCTAATTTTAATGGTTAATAATTATACTATGTAATGAGCAAAGTCATAGTTTATGATAAGTATTAACATTCTAATTGGTCAGATTAGGAGTAAACAAAGACTAAAGGGTTAATTAACAAACTTCGAAACATGAAAAATGTTAAGGGGAAAACATGCAATAAATTATAGAAAAATCATTATCCCTACATTACAAAAGCACTAAAAAGATTTAACTACTCATAAACAAATTAATCAACATAAGTAAATCCATTGAAATCAATGATGCAAGTAGTGTCATAATGTAAAAAATATATATAACCAATATTCTTCTCTCCTCCACAACAGTAGATCTCCATCTAATACAAGTAAATGACAAAAAACTTTCCAAAAAGTATATCATTTAATCACACAAGTACATTTATCAAGTAATAAAATGGTTAGAGGGTATCGTGCATCGATCCCACAAAGAAAGGGCTAAGAAATATTCTGAAGGGGGAATATTCAGTTTACTAAACATCCAACACTATTTCAACATGATCACAAACAAGAAATGGAGCTTCTAAAATCCTACTCAAAAGTAGAAACAAAGTTCATGAGGTTGAAGAACAAAGAAAAGCAGTGTTGACCTCACTTTTGGTTGAGGTCTAGAAACTTCTTTAGTATCCTAGGTCTAGCCATAGGACTTCCCTATTGACTAGTCTTAGAAAACTAGAAAAGGTACACCATTAGAAATTCAAAATTCTTCTCTTTACTTAACTTGAAGTTCCACATATTAGTCTTAACCTCTAGCATATAGAAGGTAAGATTATTATGAGAGAATTCAAGAAGAGTTCTTATAGGACTACTTGGCCTTAGAATTGACCCTAGATATTAGTTTGAAGTTAGGGTACACGATGCCCTCACAATATTCTGGCTAAAACCAATACATAAGATCTCAAAATGAGGGTTTTATTGATCCACAGTTCATTTAGAATGGATANTGATATTTACACTTATAGCACTGGCGCCATAAATTTATATATAATGCATATTTTTAATTTTGATGTGATGTTACTGTTTCAAGTGTCATAAATATAAGGGGCATCTATATAAGTACCGTCCAGCTCTAATATATTTATATGCCTTACACCTAAGCTTTATTTTTCATACTTATTCCACCCAAATCTTTCACATCACCTAATAGTACCACAATTTCAAATTTTAAAAAGTGAAATGCACATTTTCATTCATGGAGAATATAACTTGTATGCGAAAATTGAAATTTTGGTGTTAGGTGTGTAAATTTCTAGAAATTGAATGGTATGTGTAAATCTTCCTAAATGTAAATATGAAAGTTCGGGTGATAGAATGGTAAATACATAAGAATTGTGCGGTATGTATGTAAATGCCCCAGTAATAAAATAATATGCAGTATGACACTATAGGGCTAAAACAAATGAGTAATTGAGGAACAAAGCATATTAATGGAGACAAGGATATGCTGACAGATCTTTCAACCGTTCAGATTGTAGCAAGATGGCTTCACTAAGAGAAATTTTTTTTTGCAAAGTAGCCACCTCCAATTGAACCTGCGTTTTACAATATCAAAATTTCACCAGCACCTCTTTATTTGTCAGTGATGAATAAGGCCATTGAGGCATGTTTTTTATGAGAAAAAAAATAATAAAATCACTCAAGATATTTAGATCAAATTTTTGGTTAAGGGGACATTTTTTTGGATGAAAAAATTATGCAATAAAATTAAATGTGATAAGTTAAAAATATTTAAGAGTTGTTTGGTCGGTGTAAAATAAATGTAATAAATCATTTTTTTTATACTTGATTTAAATTAAGATAAAATCAATATAAAACCAAGCAATGAGTGGTGAGCTATTACTTATGGACACTTGATTATAAAGAGGCGTGCAATGTTCAACACGTGTCAAACACGTCAGTCATGTTCATAATTCAATAAAAAATTAAAAAGGACATTCATGTCTTAAAAATGACAATAAAATTTAAAAATAGCAAATAAAAATAAAATGAAATGTTAGATTTTAATAATTATAATTTTAACATATAATTCATGATTATTTTTTTGTATGCAATATTCTAAGAAGTTATTGATGATAAGATATTTTTCTAGTATTTAATAAATNAAATCAAAATTTCACCAGCATCTCTTTATTTGTCAGTGATCAACAAGGCCATTGAGGCATGTTTTTTATGAGAAAAAAAATAATAAAATGACTCGAGATATTTAGATCAAATTTTTGGTTAAGGGGACATTTTTTTGGATGAAAAAAGTATGCAATAAAATTAAAATGTGCTACGTTAAAAATATTTAAGAGTTGTTTGGTCGGTGTAAAATAAATGTAATAAATCATTTTTCTATATTTGATTTAAATTAAGATAAAATCAATGTAGAACCAAGCACTGAGTGGTGAGCTATTACTTATGGACACTTGATTATAAAGAGGTGTCCAGTGTTCAACACGTGTCAAACACGTCAGCATGTTCATAATTCAATAAAAAATTAAAAAGGACACTCATGTCTTAAAAATGACAATAAAATTTAAAAATAGTAAATAAATATAAAATGAAATGTTAGATTTTAATAATTAATATTTTAACATATAATTGATGATTATTTTTTTGTATGCAATATTCTAAGAAGTTATTGATGATAAGATATTTTTCTAGTATTTAATAAATTTTGAAAAATTAATATTCTCATAAATTTAAGTTTTTTTCTCTACTATCTAATTTAATTTTTTCTCTTAAAAATCATTAATTTTTCATCCCTATAGTGGTGTTATCTTCTTTATTTAATGAGTGTTTATTTAAGTTATTCATAAGTATATTCTATTTTAAATTTTATTATTATTATTATATGCTATAATGTTGCATCAAAGATGTGTCTAGATCCTATATATTGAAAAATAGGTGTTCGGTGTCAAAGTTGTATCTTATCCGTGGTCCCCATTTCCGCACACGCACGAGTGTGTATACATACATACACTATAACACCGTATCTCAAATGTGTCTCTATCCAATATAATCAAAAATAGGCTTCCCTTGTCATGTTGTAGCATATCCATGATCCCCGTATGCCTATCGACAATGTTTAAAATTGCACAATTAGGCATTGAGACGTTCTTCATTTATAAAATAAGGTGTAAGCCTTAATGTGTTTAAAAAAAAATTACAAAAATTAATAATTATTGTATAAACTATAAAGTATGAATTAAGCAATAATATAATAATATTCTAATTTATTATCACATCAAAAAACAATATAACAACATTCAAACTATGCAATAAAGTAAGAAATTGCATAAAATTACAGCTAACACACTAATTTTCTCACATGAAATCATCAAAATAAGCTAAAATGTTAAAATAAAATATTAAAGCATAAAAAACAAAACAACTAAAATAAATTCAACATTGATCTTAGTCCCTCACTCATACTGCCCTCTACTTAAACAAAAATATAACAAGTCATTAACAATAGAATCCCTAAGTTTAATCTCTATTACTTTGATCACCCAATTAATTTTTATTAAAATTATCATTATATTAAATTGTTTACTTGTTCCTTATCTTTAATTATATCAATATTCTCTCATTCCTTATTAACCTTAATACCAAAATCTTCTATTTTTTTAATGAATAATTATCAATTAAAATAATACTAATAAATAAAATTTCAATTTCATAAATTTTTATTGATATATTTTTCTTTCATTTCTTATTATTTAGTGTGTGAGGTGCGAAGCTTGTTAGACGAGATATATTGAAATTATTTTTAGTTTTATTTAAAAAAATTAAGAATAACTTGAAAATTTAAGGCATTTTTTGAGGCGCCTCAGCGTGGGTAAGGTGTACTCCTCAATTTGGGACAGTGAGGTGTAAACCTCATTGTGTTTTTTTTGTGAAAGACGTTAATGTGAGTCTCAAGGCGAGCCTCGTATTGTACAATTTTAAACAAAGCATATTGGTGCATGTTTGGTGTTGGGTAGTGACGACTTCAAACAACTAGCAGAATAGTAATAACCTACAATAGTGGTAGCGGCCAACAACTCTTCACATCTTGTGCGATATATTTGAAAACAGTCTAGTTACCAAATACTTTAATTTGACTAGAAAACGAGTATTAAATTCACAAAAAAAACTTTACATTACATTCCATTTTCAGCTGATTAAATGAATAAATTCCATAACTTTCCTACATTATATTTACGTTACACTAGTAATATGGTTAACTGAATAAGTTTGCTTTAAAAAGAGTGCAATATAAATATTAATTGACTTCTTGTATTGATGCAAGAGCTTATCACGATACTGTAGCTCCTACAATATGAAGAGAATAGCTATCACCAATAATCATGCTTTCATTTCTTATGATTTATTTCCTATTACCCTTCATTCCTTTTAGACATTTTCTATATATGTGTTGTATTAGGATTTTAAAGACAATTTTTAGCATGAGTTTCTTTAAGATAGCAATTGATGTCTGTTTCTCCCTTTGAGGGCTATATCAAAGGAATTGAGTAGAGCCCCGACTGTATCTCTCTCCCGAGGTGGTGATTATCTGCCCCTATCCCCTCTGCATCCCTCCCGCTTTGTTGCCTTACATTCCCCCTTGCTGCAGATTGCCTCGATATCAGTTATTTTGCTATTTTTTTTTTTACAATTTCATCACCGTCCAATCCTTTTTCTCGCTGCCCTTGCACAAGACCGCCTTCATTTGGCTGTCCGACAACCGGCCATATCCCCTATTGTCGTTCCAACCCTTCACCCTCGCTGCTATTGCCTCCAGCTTGTCGCCAGCCTTGCTTCCATCCTCTCAGCAGCCCACACAACCCTCTCCATCAACTGCCACCCTCTTCTGAGCGTTCCTCGCAAACTCCCTCATTGTCTGGCCAATTGCGACCAGCTTCTGGCCGCTTCTTTGTTGCAACTGCCGCCATTTCCACCCTTCACCCTTGCTGCCATCAACCCAGACAACTAAAACAAAGGCTTGCCACATTCGAAGAAATGCGAATCTCTTCCATCATACAGATGTCAGGGATGAAGAACCATTGTCTCATAGACTTATCCTGAAATATCTGAGAAGCCAAAATTTTAAATTACAGATGAATTTTTCATATTTCAATGACCATATGGATCNAACCTCCCTCATTGTCTGGCCAATTGCCGACCAGCTTCTGACCGCTTCTTTGTTGCAGCTGCCGCCATTTCCACCCTTCGCCCTTGCTGCCATCAACCCATACAACCCTCATGCATCGTTCTCCAGTTGTATACTTACCGTCTGACAGCTGGGAGATTGTCGCCTTGCTGTTTTCTGCTTGCCAGCCATCCCCCCCTCCCCGTGTCACCTTCCTAACCCTTATCGACCACCACTACAACCTGGAATCCACCCTTGTTGAGTGTTTGTGTTGCGTCAGTTGTTATTTTACCGATTTCAACGTCTCTAATCGTAACCTTTATTTTCTTTTGAGTAATAACATTTTCTTTCACTATTGTGATTTAGATTAACTCCGGTATCATTTGATATCAGAGATAATCTAACTCTAGTTCTATCCTAGAGTTTCTAGCATCTGTCATACCCCAAGCTATCTCCACCAAAAAAATTACTTTCCACCTTAAATTACCCTTACACACCTCCTTCCATCTACCCACACCCAAAACCTAGTCATGCCATCAAGGAAATAATTGCTAGAAGATCGATCATGGGGAAATGACTCGATACCATATATAAGACATTCACAGAGAGATGCCCAAGGGTTTTCTAAGAAGGATATGCAGTGGAAAACAAGCCAACTAAAACGAAGGCTTGCCACCTTCAAAGAAATGTGAATCTTTTCCATCATACAGATGCCAGGGATGAAGAACTATTGTCTCATAGACTTGTCCTGAAGTATCTGAGAAACCAAAATTTTAAATTATAGATGAATTTTTCATATTTCAATGACCATATGGATCTTGATAAGAAACATGATGGTGCTTTTGAGTGTTTTGGACATCCCAACAAACATCTATTTGACCTATAGAGTGGTTTTGAACCTTGGAATGTGCTTTTGAGTGCCAATACATCCCACCAGACTGAATGGTGAAACTAGTTGCTAATAAGTTAAAAAAGAGTGCTTCTCAGTCGTGGGCGAAATTGAAGGCTCTTTGACAGTAAAAAAAGGAAGAGTAAAATTAATACTTAGTCCAAGATGAAACAAGAGATAAAACACAAGTTCCTACCAGCTCAGTACAGAGCAGATGTTCAGACCCTTAGCTTTGGAAGTGAAGAAACCACACCGTTGAGCGACCACCACCACTTACAAACAACGTTCAATTTCATGATCTTACAACCATAGTAAACCCAGGGGAATATCCAAGTTGACCCCGCCCGAGGAGTCACTTGTTCTGAGTGGAGAACAGAAGGTGCCAATACGCATTCCCAAATCCATCTTAGGAAGAAAGTGTTTCAAGTGCCACAGATTTGGGCATATTGAAGTAGATTGCATCACCCGGGGATGCTATATTTCACTTAGCATGGAGCTATTAAAGAAATGAGTAATGACACAATAGACACTGAAGAATTTGAAGACACAAAAGAGAAGTATTGACTTCCATCTGATGAAGAAAAGATGCACATAGTTCTAGCTGAGCCCATGAGATAGACTCCAACAAGATTAATAGTGATTGTCCAAGACAACCTCGAGTTCGAGGAACCAACAACAGAGGCATGAAAAACCCATATAAGAGAAATTCAGAGTTTTCAGATCTTTAGACTCCTTCCCGAGCTGCTGTTGACCTCACTTTTGGTTGAGGTCTAGAAAACTTCTTTAGTAGCCTAGGTCTAGCCATAGGACTTTCCTATTGACTAGTCTTAGAAAACTAGAAAAAGTACCCTCACCATTAGAAACTCAAAACTCTTCTCTTTACTCAATTTGAAGTTCCACATATTGGTCCTAACCTCTAGCATTTAGTAGGTAAGATCATTATGAGGGAACTCTAGGAGAGTTCTTATAGGGTTACTTGACCTTAGGATTGACCCTGGATGTTGGTTTGGAACTAAGATATATAATACCATACCCTCACAATACCCTGGCTACATAAGAACCCAAAATGGGGATTTCATTGATCCATGGTTCATTTAGAATGGATATCTATCCAATTCTACTTGAAATGTTCATCTTGGGTCTTTTTCCCCAGACATCCCCAGTTATCTAACTGCCCTTGGGACCCCTCTTTGACCCAAAATCTCCAAAATTCTAAAATTCTCAGAAAATGCCAATAAATTCCAAATATTCCCAATTTTATTTCTTTCAACTACCACATGACCCAATTTGGCCAATTTGACCATTTTTAACCAAAATCCCAAAATTGTCCTTTCAAGACCCAAAATTCCCCAACTCCATCCCAAATGTCTATCAATTTGATCTTAATTGACCCCAGTTCCCATCCTAAACTCAAATTCACTTTTGATATGGCCAAACTAAACCAAATACAGGCTCAATTGGTCAATGATTTGAGCTCAATTTTGATTTGGGTTAAAACCCCAATCTTGACCATACAACTTAATCTCATTCAATTGAACCCATAGCCTAGCCAATTGGTCTCAATTAATATTGCAAAATCTTTACAACATTCTTACAAATAAAAATCAACCATCAATTGGCCTTGGTGAAGCCTCAAATCCATTTAATTTTGACCTAAATCCAAAATTTCCAAGATTAGCCCCAATATTGGCTAACACCCTAAATCTCAACAATTGAATGCCTTAAACCTCAAAATGGCATCCAATTTTTGTTGAAAATCCTTTGTGAGGTCATTTGTGACCAAACACAACAATCAATTTGAGCTTAGTCTAAAGCTAGCTTAAGTTTGACCCAAATTAACCCAATATGCCTAATTTGGGTCTAAATCCAAATTACATCAAAATCCACTAACTTCAATACCAAATTGATTTCAAAATGACTTTCATCCTTCATGAAAGTTGTTCATCATGATGTTTTAAATTAAACACAATAATTAATTTGGACTTAGCCCATGGCTAGCCCAAGTTTGACCCAAACTTAGTCCAACATGCTTAAAATGGGTCAAAAATCAAAAATCCACCAAATTGATTAATCAATTGACCTAAAAATGACTTTCACCCTTCATGAAAGTTGTTCCTCATGGTCTCTTAGACCAAATTTCATATTTAATTGGGCCAATTGACATGTCTAACCTAGTCCAAACACAAGATTTGCCATATGCCAATATTTAATTGGGCCAATTGACATGTCTAACCTAGTCCAAACACAAGATTTGGTCATATGCACCTTTTTCGTACTTATGGCCAAATCCAAACCAATTGAGCTTGGTATGGTCACATGAGCCTTACCTTAACTCATCGGCAATTGACATGCCTAACCTAGTTCAAACACAAGATTTGGTCATGTGCACCTTCTTGGACTTACCAAATCAATTAAGCTTGGTATGGTCAAATGAACCTTACCATAACTCATCCTAGACTCTAGGGTTGAGTTTAAAGCCAGCCACCAACCCATGGTTATGCTTGATATTTATCTCATGGGTGTTTTTTTTCCTTAAATCA
Organism: Phalaenopsis hybrid cultivar; assembly: GCA_002079205.1. NCBI lineage: Eukaryota > Viridiplantae > Streptophyta > Magnoliopsida > Asparagales > Orchidaceae > Phalaenopsis > Phalaenopsis hybrid cultivar. The sequence goes on from JXCR01080251.1 coordinate 196,007, forward strand.
AGGTACTTGCCATACTACATGTCCATACCCTATGGTGCCATTTTTACTGCTCATTATAAGCTTTAACCATGATCCAACCCTTGGTTAGNCTTTACAAGAATAAAACAATGTATCAAGGGTTATTGAGTTTTATAAGGTTTCTTAAATGAATTAAAAATACTTGTTTTTATTACGGCAGCCTGAATAACCATGAAGAACAAAAGATTAAAAAAAAAAAAGTTTTTATATGATAATACTAAATATTTATTTATTAATAAACTGTTAATTTGAACGTTACAAGAAGCTCCCCAAAATGAGATTTCAAGATAGCAATGAATTAAAAGGGTTTATTTGGGAGGGCGGGTTGGCTGCGGCGCGGTCATTTACCACAATTTTTTTTGGTAAGGTTTGTTGTTTGGTTTGTAGATTCACGGCACAGCTTCAACGAAGTTGGGAGAAAGCGGGCCACGAGATTAACCCCGCCCCGCTTTCGCCCCGATACTTTTNATTTTTTTTGGTAAGGTTTGTTGTTTGGTTTGTAGATTCACGACACAGCTTCAACGAAGTTGGGAGAAAGCGGGCCACGAGATTAACCCCGCCCCGCTTTCGCCCCGATACTTTTACCCTTTAGCCCGATTTCTTTCGCTCTGGATTGATATTATGGTATTCATGATGCCATGGTTCTGGCACATGAGTAATGCAATAATCTTTGAGGCTATAGTATGATATAAGTTTAAATTTCTTATTCAAAATTATGTAGTAGTTAGATATGTATATATCAAATACTTAAATTTATTCCATAATAATTATTATTTTCATACATTTACATATATCAATAAATTTAATATATAAACATACAAATTTATAAACAATTTTAACAAACAGAGGCAATATGGTCATTTCTCCAGAAACACCTGCCCCAACTGTTTTCACACAGTTGCACCAAACAAACAGTCAGTTTCTCCGCAGTAGTTTTCTGGGGCAGCGCAGCTGCATCTGAAAAACTGAGTAGTTATATTTGCGCCAAACAGAGCCTAAGGCTTTTGGTTCGGCTGTAGTGAGGAGTAATATATGTAAAAATTTTCATTTGGTAAAACCCAAATTTGGTGAGCAAAACTACTTTTTCAAACGAAACCCAAATCGAGAAAATAACTTGTGTTAGAATTCTAATAATTTCTTACATTTTTTTAATGTTCAATATTTTAAACATTATTATTTGAAATATCAATTATTTAACAAACAGAATTAGAAATAGGTCAAAAAAATCTAACTCAAATCAACTTCAACCCAGCTTGCCAAAGCTCGACTAGTATAACCCATTTTAAATATACATAACATATATTTGGTTCAATTTCAAGTCATACTCACATTTCTTTTGAGTCTGTCAACTTTTAATCAGCTCAAATTCAAGTGAATTTTGAGTCAACAAATTCACCTAGGCCCAACCAAAAAATCAAACAGGTCATAATTACCTATTTAGCATGACAGGGTTATGATCTTATTTTNGTCAACTTTTAATCAGCTCAAATTCAAGTGAATTTTGAGTCAACAAATTTACCTAGGCCCAACCAAAAAATCAAACAGGTCATAATTACCTATTTAGCATGACAGGGTTATGATCTTATTTTTTACACAACAAAAAGATTTATTTAGTTTGATCATGAAACACATAAATACATTAATCTGATAGTTTTTTAAAAAAATCAACAATGTTACGAATAATTTTTACGTAATTATCCCAAGAACTTACTTCATTTGAAGGCAAAATTATAGAAGAGAAATTTTTTTATACCNCGATCTAATAGCTTTTTAAAAAAATCAACAATGTTACGAATGATTTTTACGTAATTATCCCAAGAACTTACTTCATTTGAAGGCAAAATTATAGAAGAGAAATTTTTTTATACCGCACAATATAAACATAATAAAACAAGTAATATACAACACATACACACACACACACATACATATATGTATGACTATTATACATTTTATATCAATGTTGTTACATTAACTACAGAATNCACCGCACAATATAAATATAATAAAACAAGTAATATACAACACATACACACACACACATACATATATGTATGACTATTATACATTTTATATCAATGTTGTTACATTAACTACAGAATGGTCATTTCACCAGTTTATTCGAAACTGCGTTTGAATTTTTACACTAAACGCAGACCGCGGGTCGACCCCTGCGGCCGGCCCGCGAGCCGCGTTTCAGGATAAACAGCTTATCTTGAAGCACACAAGCTGCCCCAAACAGACCCGTAATGTGATTTCGTAGAAAAGATAAAAGTTAAATTTAGAAAATATAAAAGATGCATAATATTGACAACAGAAAGAGATAAAGATAATTAATCCCTCTCCTTCACATTCTTTAATTCACATAGATATTATCTTATTAGATAACAAATGACTTTTTCTAACATATGTATAGAAGGTAAAAAAAAATTATTTTGATGCTAAACTAATGAAAACTAGTAGAAAAATAAATTAAATTTGAAAGATTTACATTTATGATGCATTCCACTTAATTCCTATGTATTTACATATCTAACACTAAAGCTTTTAATTTTTAACTATATGTTATAATCTATATAAACATAATATTTATTTATTAGAATTAAATGAAAATATGACGCTTAAACAGATTAAAATGGAGAAAAAAGATTCATGTGATCAACACCACTTAGTGGGATAAATGCTTATTGTTGTTGCTATTATTATATGTAGTTATCTCAATCATGCATGGAAATATGTATTTTATTTTTTAAAAGCTAAATCAATGATATTATTTTTTTAATGTGATATGAAAATTTTGGGTGTATAAATATAAAAAGCAAAGTTTATATTTTAGATATATAAATACAAAGGAATTGAGTGGTACGTATGTAAGTGCCCCCTTATAATTTTAACAAATGTAAAGGTGTTATATGACAGTGGGCCTCTTTGGCCTAATAATATGAAACATTAGAATTTGCTAGTCTATGTTCTATTTTTATAGGACATCAAATAAGTTAAACTACAAATTGTTGGGTAATGTGGAGACCCGGTCCACCGAAATTTAATTAGCTTCCTAATTAAGAATTTCAACTACCGCTCACCTACCACATCCCACCTACTGCTCACCTACCACTCTCATGATTTCTATAAATAGACTCATTTTGGCTTAAAGGAGAAGCTAAGCCAAGTAAGGTCAAACCAAGTTCTCTTGAGAGCTAAAAGAAAGAGAGGAAGAGAGAGAGAGAAAGAGAGGAAGGGACAGAAGAAAACAAATATTTTCTTATAAACGTCGAGACACTCGAAAGTGTAATCCCTCAAAGAAATAAAATCTTCTACAGTTTCATGGATGTAGGCAAATTTGCCGAACCACGTAAATCTGTGTGTCGCTCTGATATTTTTTATGCATGCAATTTTACTTGTTCCATTTTTCGCTTTATTACCGTCGTTTTTTACAACAACTGGTATCAGAGATTGGGTTCAAATCTTAGGAAGAACGATGGACAGAGACGAAGTGATGACATCGGAGATCGAGAAGTTAAATGACACAAATTTTGCTTACTCGAGGATGTAGATAGAGAACTACCTTTATGGGAAGAAACTTCATCTTCCGTTACTGGGAAAACAATCAGAAATGATGGACGGGGCGGAGTGGAATCTGTTGGATCGACATGTTCTGCGGGTTATACGATTAACTTTGTCGAGATCGGTTGCCCACAACGTCATCAAGGAGAAGACTACTGCAGATCTCATGACGACTTTATCAGGTATGTATGAAAGGTCATCGGCGAATAACAATGTGCATCTGATGAAAAAGTTATTCAACTTGAAGATGACGGAAGGTGTCTGTTGCTCAACACCTAAATGATTTCAACATTATCACAAATCAGTTGTCGTTTGTTGAAATTGATTTTGATGATGAAATACGCGCGTTCATATTTTTGGTTTCATTGCCAAATGACTGGGAAGCCATGAGGATGAAAGTTAGTAGTTCTACAGGTAAATCTAAGCTGAAATATGATGATATTCGTAATTTGATTTTGGCTTAGGAGGTGAGCAGGAAGAATTCTGGCGAGGCCTCGTGTTCAAGTTCGGAGCTGAATGTTGATTCCATAGAGAGATCATATGACATGAACTCAGACAGAGAAAGATCAAAATCAAAGTATGGTCAGCAGACAACCTGCTAGAATTGTGGCAAGGCTGACAACATAAAAAAGGAACTGCAGGAATCCTAAGAAGAAGGAGAATGATGACGCTAATGTTATAACTGAAGAAATACAAGATGCACTATTTCCAACAGTTCACGGTTCTGTTGATGACTGAATACTACATTCAAATGTTTCCTTCCATACATCTTCCCGTCGGGAGTTAATGCAAAATTATGTTGCAGGTAACTTTGGAAAGGTATATCGAGTTGATGGAAAAGCTCTGGACGTGGTGGGGATGAGAAACGTTGATATTGCACTCCCTAATAAGAGCAAATGAACTTTACAAAAGGTCAAACACGTTCTTGAGTTGAAAAAAAAACTTCATCTCTGTTGGGCAGCTCAATGAGGGTCAATCATTCGGTAGTGTTCTCAGACAGCACCTAAAAGGTTATCAAAGGAGCATTAGTACTGACTCGGGATAAGAAAACTAACACACTATATATCACTACAAGTTTACTCAGGCGAGGACACATGAGTCAGAGATGCATTGCGGGGAAGCAGAAAAATGTCAATTTCCTGAAAAGTTGTAGAGCGCCAAAGGCAGGAAAACCGACCCATGTACAGACAATTGGTTGAGAACCACAAAGTTATGAAAAAATCTTGTAAGATGAGAATTCGAGCAAGTGAGAGCTGACCAAGAAGGAAGAAACAGATTCCCTGCCAGGGAATCAGACTTGGGAGCTGGCAGAACTTCTACCAAAAAAGAAGATATTGCACAACAAGTGGGTGTATCAGATAAAACTGCACTTGATGACAGTAAGAGGTACAAGGCTGGACTTGTTGAAAAGGGCTTTCAGCAGAGGCAAGATATTGCTCATGCAGTGGGAGTTATAAACAGATACATGAGTAACCCAAGAAAGAGCTTGGTGGTATAAAACTACATTGACGGTGATATGTCAACTGAGGGTGTTACTTGTGAGAAGTTGAAGTTGTGCTCAACTTCAGCTGGTCTTCTGGCATGAAGACAAGGGCTTCGAGTTGCAGAGGTGGAGGATATCATGTTTGAGGAAAAGATTGATACAACTAGTAGATGATGCAGCCAGTAGGTGATTCAGTCAGTGTCCTAGTCTTCATGTGGGAGAATTGTTGGGTAATGTGGAGACCCGGTTCACCGAAATTTAATTATCTTCCTAATTAAGAATCTCACCTACCTCTCACATACTTTCCCACCTACTACATCCCACCTACCGCTCTCATGATTTCTATAAATAATCTGTTTTTGGTTTAAGGAGAAGCCAAACCAAGCAATGTCAAACCAAGTCCTCTTAAGAGCTAAGAGAAAGAGAGGAAGAGAGAGAGAGAGGAAGGGAGAGAAGAAAACAAATATTTTTTTGTAAACGTCAAGGCGTTCGACGGTGTAATTCCTCGAAGAAATAAAATCTTTTGCAGCTCCATGGACGTAGGCAAATTTGCCGAACCACGTAAATCTGTGTGTCGCTCTGATGTTTTTTCTGCGTGCAATTTTACTCGTTCCATTTTTCGCTTTATTGTGTCGTTTTTCACAACACAAATGTGCAAGAAAAAAATGCAGGTGCAATATAAATCTTTCCTTCAAACCCACTCAACTCTCCTTCAAAATTTCCTGCAATACAACTTGGTGGGATCCTAAAAACATTTAATGGATAATTTTCTGGAACAATATATGATAAGTTCAATTGTCCTTCAATATATGATAAGTTCAATTGTCCCTAAATAACTGTTAAAACCCTTTGAAACGTTTCAAGTTCATTTGAACTTATTTCTTTGTTCAATTAATTATACGGAGTTACATTTAAACTACAATGAATTAATACACCCTATGCTCAATGAACCTTAAAATCTTAATTATCCCAAAAGCGGCGTACTCGAACATTCACTTAATGTTTCATTCAAGAGTTATGTAAATGGGTGCCCTTAAGAGTAAGCTCAAATCATTAAGAATTTTATACCCACAATTAAGATTGGGCTCGTAGTGTTTTAAAGATGTTCATAATTAGTTAAGTTTCTCTTTTCTAATTCTCATTAAACATGTTTAAGATCAGACCTAGCTCACTACTAAGCTTTTAAATCTAATCTTCAAGATAAATTTGTAATAATCAAAATGTAAATTTAAGTGAGATCAATTCTCATTAAAAATCATGCTTATCATCTAAT
>JXCR01080251.1:203442-213799 GCA_002079205.1 Phalaenopsis hybrid cultivar
GTAAATGCCCCAGTAATAAAATAATATGCAGTATGACACTATAGGGCTAAAACAAATGAGTAATTGAGGAACAAAGCATATTAATGGAGACAAGGATATGCTGACAGATCTTTCAACCGTTCAGATTGTAGCAAGATGGCTTCACTAAGAGAAATTTTTTTTTGCAAAGTAGCCACCTCCAATTGAACCTGCGTTTTACAATATCAAAATTTCACCAGCACCTCTTTATTTGTCAGTGATGAATAAGGCCATTGAGGCATGTTTTTTATGAGAAAAAAAATAATAAAATCACTCAAGATATTTAGATCAAATTTTTGGTTAAGGGGACATTTTTTTGGATGAAAAAATTATGCAATAAAATTAAATGTGATAAGTTAAAAATATTTAAGAGTTGTTTGGTCGGTGTAAAATAAATGTAATAAATCATTTTTTTTATACTTGATTTAAATTAAGATAAAATCAATATAAAACCAAGCAATGAGTGGTGAGCTATTACTTATGGACACTTGATTATAAAGAGGCGTGCAATGTTCAACACGTGTCAAACACGTCAGTCATGTTCATAATTCAATAAAAAATTAAAAAGGACATTCATGTCTTAAAAATGACAATAAAATTTAAAAATAGCAAATAAAAATAAAATGAAATGTTAGATTTTAATAATTATAATTTTAACATATAATTCATGATTATTTTTTTGTATGCAATATTCTAAGAAGTTATTGATGATAAGATATTTTTCTAGTATTTAATAAATTTTGAAAAATTAATATTCTCATAAATTTAAGTTTTTTTCTCTACTATCTAATTTATTTTTTTCTCTTAAAAAATCATTAATTTTTCATCCCTATAGTGGTATTATCTTCTTTCTTTAATGAGTGCGTAGTTAAGTTATTCATAAGTATATACTATTTTAAATTTTATTATTATTATTATATGCTATAATATTGCATCAAAGATGTGTCTAGATCCTATATATTGAAAAATAGGTGTGTCCGGTGTCAAAGTTGTATCTTATCCATGGTCCCCATATCCGCGCACGCGCGAGTGTGTATACATACATACACTATAACACCGTATCTCAAATGTGTCTCTATCCAATATAATAAAAAATAGGCATCCCTTGTCATGTTGTAGCATATCCATGATCCCCATATGCCTATTGACAATGTTTAAAATTGCACAATTAGGCATTGAGACGTTCTTCATTTATAAAATGAGGCGTAAGCCTTAAGTTGTTTAAAAAAAATTACAAAAATTAATAATTATTGTATAAACTATAAAGTATGAATTAAGCAATAATATAATAATATTCTAATTTATTATCACATCAAAAAACAATATAACAACATTCAAACTATGCAATAAAGTAAGAAATTGCATAAAATTACAGTTAACGCACTAATTTTCTAACATGAAATTATCAAAGTAAGCTAAAATGTTAAAATAAAGTATTAAAGCATAAAAACACAACAACTAAAATAAATTTAACATTGATCTTAGTCCCTCACTCATATTGCCCTCTACTTAAACAAAAATATAACAAGTCATTAACAATAGAATTCCTAAGTTTAATCTCTATTACTTGGATCACCCAATTACTTTTTATTAAAATTATCATTATATTAAATTGTTTACTTGTTCCTTATCTTTAATTATATCAATATTCTCTCATTCCTTATTAACCTTAATACCAAAATCTTCTATTTTTTAATGAATAATTATCAATTAAAATAATACTAATAAATAAAATTTCAATTACATAATTTTTTATTGATATATTTTTCTTTTATTTCTTATTATTTAGTGTGTGAGGTGCAAAGCTTGTTAGACGAGATACATTGAAATTGTTTTTAGTTTTTTTTAAAAAAATTAAGAATAACTTGAAAATTTAAGCCATTTTTTGAGGCGCCTCAGCGTGGGTAAGGTATACTCCTCACTTTGGGACAGTGAGGTGTAAACCTCATTGTGTTTTTTTTGTGAAAGACGTTAATGTGAGTCTCAAGGCAAGCCTCGTATGGCACAATTTTAAACAAAGCATATTGGTGCATGTTTGGTGTTGGGTAGTGACGACTTCCAACAACTAGCAGAATAGTGATAACCTACGATAGTGGTAGCGGCCAACAACTTTTCACATCTTGTGCGATATATTTGAAAACCGTATAGTTACCAAATACTTTAATTTGACTAGAAAACGAGTATTAAATTCACAAAAAAAAATTACATTACATTCCATTTTCAGCTGATTAAATGAATAAATTCCATAACTTTCCTACGTTATATTTACGTTACACTAGTAATATGGTTAACTGAATGAGTTTGCTTTTAAAAAGAGTGCAATATAAATATTAATTGACTTCTTGTATTGATGCAAGAACTTATCACGATACTGCAGCTCCTATAGTACGAAGAGAATAGCTATCACCAAAAATCATGCTTTCATTTCTTATGATTTATTTCCTATTATCCTTCATTCCTTGTAGTCATTTTTTATATATGGGTTGTATTAGGATTTTAAAGACAAATTTTAGCATGAGTTTCTTTAAGATAGCAATTGATGTCCGTTTCTCCCTTTGAGGGCTATATCAAAGAAATTGAGTAGAGCCCCGGCGGTATCTCTCTCCCGAGGTGGTGATTATCTGCCCCTATCCCCTCTGCATCGCTCCCGCTTTGTTGCCTTACATTCCCCCTTGCTGCAAATTGCCTCGATATCAGTTATTTTGCTATTTTTTTTACAATTTCATCACCGTCCAATCCTTTTTCTCGCTGCCCTTGTGCAAGACCGCCTTCATTTGGCTGTCCGACAGCCGACCATATCCCCTATTGTCATTCCAACCCTTCATCCTCGTTGTTATTGCCTCCAGCTTGTCCTTCCATCCTCTCAGCAGCCCACACAACCCTCTCCATCAACTGCCACCCCCTTCTGAGCGTTCCTCGCCACCTCCCTCATTGTCTGGCCAATTGCCGGCCAGCTTCTGGCCGCTTCTTTGTTGCAGTTGCCGCCATTTCCACCCTTCACCCTTGTTGCCATCAACCCAAACAACCCTCATGCAGCGTTCTCCAGTTGTTTACTTACCGTATGACAACTAGGAGATTGTCGCCTTGCTGTTTTCTGCTTGCCAGCCATCTCACCTTCCTAACCCTTATCGACCACCACTACCACTTGGAATCCACCTCGTTGAGTGTTTGTGTTGTGTCAGTTGTTATTTTCGATTTCAATATCTCTAATCGTAACCTCTATTTTCTTTTGAGTAATAACATTTTCTTTCACTATTGTGGTTTAGATTAACTCCAGTATCATTTGGTATCAGAGATAATCTAACTCTAGTTCTATCCTAGAGTTGCTAGCATCTGCCATACCCCAACCTATCGCCACCAAAAAAAATACTTTCCACCTTAAATTACCCTTACACACCTCCTTCCATCTACCCACACCCAAAACCTAGTCATGCCGTCAAGGAAATAATTACTAGAAGATCGATCAAGGGGAAATGACTCGATACCATATATGAGACATTCACAAAGAGATGTCCAAGGGTTTTCTAAGAAGGATATGCAGTGGAAAACAAGCCAACTAAAACAAAGGCTTGCCACCTTCGAAGAAATGTGAATCTCCTCCATCATACAGATGTCAAGGATGAAGAACCATTGTCTCATAGACTTGTCTTGAAATATCTGAGAAGCCAAAATTTTAAATTACAGATGAATTTTTCATATTTTAATGACCATATGGATCCTGATGAGAAACATGATGGTGCTTTTGAGTGTTTTGGACATCCTACCAAACATCTATTTAACCTATGGAGTGGTTTTGCACCTTGGAATGTGCTTTTGAGTGCCAATACATCCCCCCGAACGGAATGGTGAAACAAGTTGCTAACAAGTTAAAAAAGGGTGCTTCTCAGTTGTGGGCGAACTTGAAGACTCTTTGATAGTAAAAAAGGAAGAGTGAAATTAATACTTGGTCCAAGATGAAACAGGAGATAAAACACGAGTTCCTACCAGCTCAGTACAGAGCAGATGTTCAGATCCTAGCTTTGGAAGTGAAGAAACCACACCGTTGAGCGACCACCACCACTTACAGACAACGTTTAATTCCATGATCTTACAACCATAGTACACCCAGGGGAATATCCAAGTTGACCCTGTCCGAGGAGTCACTTGTTATGAGTAGAGAACAAAAGGTGCCAATCTGCATTCCCAAATCCATCTTAGGAAGAAAGTGTTTCAAGTGCCACAGATTTGAGCATATTGAAGTAGATTGCACCACCCGGGGATGCTATATTTCAGTTAGCATGGAGCTATTAAAGAAATGAGTAATGACACAGTAGACAGAAGAATTTTAAGACACAAAAGAGAAGTATTGGCTTCCATCTGATGAGGAAAAGATGCACATAGTTCTAGCTGAGCCCATGAGATAGACTCCAACAAGATTAATAGTGATTGTCCAAAACAACCTTGAGTTCGAGGAACCAACAACAGAGACATGACAACCCCATATAAGAGAAATTCAGAGTTTTCAGATCTTTAGACTCCTTCCCGAGCTGCATCTATTGAGGGAGGTCCATCATGTCAGGAATGAGGCCCTTTTGTGTCACATTTGAAAGATTATAGAGTTATTCAAATATTAAATTCAGCTCAGTTGTGTACCCACTATCATATGTCAAGATAGGAGTGATGGATCACAACCAAGTGGATTGACTTAACGAAATATTACAAACTTTCTACCACTTTCAAAATGGCCAACCTGATGCCATACGATGAAGAGATAAAAGCTTCAATGGATGAGTTCAAAACTCCAACCCCGAGAGATTAAAGCGGGAGCTTACCACAGTATTGTAGTTGTTACAGTACCGAGGGAATAGTTATCATGAGAAACGATTCGAAATAATCATGTTCTCAATTCTTATGCTTTATTTCATATTATCCTTCATTTTTTTATTCATTTTCTATATATGTGTTGTATTAGAGTTTGGAAGTTAGTTTTTTGCGTGAGTTTGTTTAGGACAGTCGTCAGCATCATTTCTCCTCTTGAGGGTTGTATACCATGGATTGAGTGGTACTCTGGTTGTATATCTCTTCTGATGTGGTGATTATCTTCCCCTATCCCCTCCGCATCTCTCTTGCTTTGTTGCCTCACATGCCCCATTGTTGCAACAATTCCTTTGTTGTTTTTCTATAGTTTCCTCGCTGTCTAGTTCTTTTTCTCTTTGCCTTTGCCCAGGACTGCATTTTTTTAGTTATCCGACATCCCACCACATCCCCCATCACCTTTCCAGCCCTCCATCCTAGCTGGTATCACATCTAGCCCGCCGCTAACTTTGTTGTCATACTCTCAACAACCCATAGAACACCCTCCCTAACCTTCTTCGCAGCCTCCCCCACAGGCTGGCCAATCGCAAGCCAGCTTTTGGCCACGTTTCGTTTAAATTGCTGCCGTTTCCACCCTTCCCCCTTGCTGTCATCAACCCGAATAGCCCCCACGCATCGTCCTCTGATTGTCTACTTACTGTCCACTTCAGGGAAACTGCTATCTTGTTATTTTCTGCTTGTTAAACATCTTTTCCACCCAACAACCCATAGAACACCCTTCCCAACCTTCTTCGTAATCTCTCCCACCAGCTGGCCAGCCGCCAACCAGCTCTTGGCCACGTCTCGTTGCAATTGCTGCCATTTCCACCCTTTTCCCTTCATATCATCAACCCGAATAGCCCCCACGCATCGTCCTCTGATTGTCTACTTACTGTCCGCTTCGGGGAAACCGCTATCTTGTTATTTTCTGCTTGCTAAACATCTTTTCTACCCCCACCCCCTACCAACTTCCTAACCCTCACAAATTACCACTATAAACCGAAATCCACCCTCGTTAAGTGTTTATGCGTGCTAGTTGTTATCTTCTATTTCAGTATTTCTGATTGTAACCTCTATCTGCTTTTGAGTAATAATATTTTCTTTCCCGATTGTAATTCGGGTTAACTCTCGTATCATGTATATTACACTTATAAGTAATAACATATTTCAGAACAAACCAAACTAAAATTTAACCACGATATTCTGATCCCAAAAATTTCCTCTTATTTNTTGATCGTAAGCTCTATTTGTTTTTGAGTAATAATATTTTCTTTCCCGATTGTGATTCGGGTTAATTCTCGTATCATGTATATTACACTTATAAGTAATAACATATTTCAGAACAAATCAAACTAAAATTTAACCACGATATTCTCATCCCAAAAATTTCCTCTTTTTTTTTTCTCAAAAGATTATGAGTACATAATTGCAAAACACATGAATTGTGAATTGGTCAAACCCCTTTATTACTATTTATGTGATTTAAACTCCGCATGGCCCAACAATCCGATCAGTCTCTTGCAGAATCAATAACATATAACAAGTAATAAGTAAAATGAGAAATCAGGGAACCCATGACTGCTAATGACATTATTGGGTGACATGACTATACAAATTTATCCGAAATGAACGAGAAAGTTGGGAAGCATGATGTTGCAACATAGGCCCTTAAAGAAAATTACTGTTCAGAGATACAGCAAGAAGGGGCTGATTAATATCAATTTTATTTTCATTGTATTTTTATTTAATTTTGTTTATGTTTTAATTATNTAACTCCACATGGCCCAACAATGCGATCAGTTTCTTGCAGAATCAATAACTTATAATAAGTAATAAGTAAAATGAGAAATGAGGGAACTCATGGCTGCCAATGACATTATTGGGTGACATGACTATACAAATTTATCCGAAATGAACGAGAAAGCTGGGAAGCATGATGCTGCAAGATAGGCCCTTAAAGAAAATTACTGTTCAGAGATACAACAAGAAGGGGCTGATTAATATCAATTTTATTTTCATTGTATTTTTATTTAATTTTGTTTATGTTTTAATTATGAACAAAATATTTTGGTATATTTTTTACTTTTAAATATTTTCAAAACATCTTAAAATTATTTTGAGTGATTAAAAATAAATTTATTTGTTTTTAAAAATAAAAAATAAAAGAGTGGTATACATGCATACCATATAATTTCTATGTATTCACATATTTGACACCTAAATTTCCATATTTCCTTATAAAGCTTTAGTGTCATTTTTTACATCAAAATATAACATAAAAATTTATCATTTCATATTAAAAATATTATTCTTAATGGTTGATGTGATGTTAAAAATTTAAATGTTAGATATAAAAAAACTAATGAACTTTTCGGTGCGCATATAAATCACTCAAAATAAAAACATATAACAAAACATTAAAATATTTAACAAAAATGATCTCAGATAGGGTCCAAGCAGTAGAAATCCTTTTTTTTTTCATCTAGAAGATCAGATGATAGAACTAGAAAATGGATATATGATATCAAAAGTGAGCTAATAACATGAGAAAAAAAAAAAAATCAAAATGGAACTACTAGACTCACCTTATTAGCATCATAGATCATCTTTTGGTATTCTTCGTTGAGACTAAGCATTTCAGCATCAACGGACATAATCTCGTTCTCAAGCTCTTTTAGAGTATTTTCATTTTGCACATCCACCCCTTGATCTGTATTAGTGATATTAATCTCCACAAGTTATCAGACGGTCATGAGAATTTTATATTAGCAAATATATATATGTAAGTTGAATACAAATTTGCCCGGCAGATCGCACCTAAGGAATTAAATGTTAGACTGAGAGAAGGAGCTCAAAGCAGGGACAAAAATGTAACATCACTATATTATAATCTCCCCTATAAATAGGGAGTTTATTTTATGAATAAAACACGTTATATTACTGTTCATTATTGTTCACTCCTCTCTCTATCCTCTATTGCTCCCTCTCTTTTTTACATTNTCAAAATGGAACTACTAGACTCACCTTATTAGCATCATAGATCATCTTTTGGTATTCTTCGTTGAGACTAAGCATTTCAGCATCAACGGACATAATCTCGTTCTCAAGCTCTTTTAGAGTATTTTCATTTTGCACATCCACCCCTTGATCTGTATTAGTGATATTAATCTCCACAAGTTATCATGTCAGACGGTCATGAGAATTTTATATTAGCAAATATATATGTAAGTTAAATACAAATTTGCCCGGCAGATCGCACCTAAGGAATTAAACGTTAGACTGAGAGAAGGAGCTTAAAGCAGGGACAAAAAGGTAACATCACTATATTATACTCTCCCCTATAAATAGGGAGTTTATTTTATGAATAAGACACGTTATATTACTGTTCAACATTGTTCACTCCTCTCTCTATCCTCTATTGCTCCCTCTCTTTTTTACATTATTTCTTAGCGTGTGATGCACAAACAAATCAAGATTCAATAATAGGAATTAAGTGGTATGCATGCTTCCAACAAAGAAGAGAAATTAAAATTAAAGAAACCAATAATCCATAATGCGGCTTAGAAGCAAAAAATCTGTCAATCCTTGGGAGATTCTATCAATTGTATGTTCATTATTGAGAGAACTAAGGCTGGAAATTAAAAAAAATTATTCCAAATATGAGGACCGATAATAATGAAGCTCTACAGATGGTCCAAACGATGCGGCCGCCATATTCAAGTGAAGCTCATGCGTTCAAGCAGATGCCATAAAAGAGAGATTAACAAATACCGCACAATTATGCTTGTGTATCGTAACTGTTTTGATTTATAATGCTTTTGTATCGTAACTGTTAGATATGACTCATATATCATAAAAGGATAGAATCTGGAGCGGAGCGGAGTAGAGCGGAAGATTCTGTCCAAATCAAAGGAGTTTTCTTATGTGAATTGAGAGTGAGATACTCGGGTAATTTGGTAATTACATATTATACTGCAGGGTTTTCTATGATTATAAATAGACTTATATGTAACCCTAGGTGTTATCCCATATTCTGTATTTTATACTCTTTTCTGAATATTGAAAGAAAACCACTGCTCTGCTCCCGAGGATGTAGGCATCTTTGTCGAACCTCGTTAAATCTCTTTGTGTTCTTCTGGATTTGTGTGGATCTTGTTTTTCTTTGCCCTAATTTCTCAAAAAATGGTATCAGAGCCTGGTTTGAGGGCAGGGAAAAATAATTTCGGTGGCGCAGGAACAAAGAAGATTTTGGCCGAGGAATTCGGCGGCTTGGGNCAACGGATTTCAATTCCGATGACCGACAGCTTCTTACGGGCAAACCCCACACCAAAAATAGTGCCGAAATTTCAATTCCGATGACCGACAGCTTCTTACGGGCAAACCCCACACCAAAAATAGTGCCGATAACTGCATCTATTGAGGGGGGTCCATCATGTAAGGAATGAGGCCCTTTTGTGTCACATTTGAAAGATTATAGAGTTATTCAAATATTAAATTCAGTTCAGTTGTGTACCCACCATCATATGTCAAGATAGGAGTGATAGATCACAACCAAGTGGATTGACTTAACGAAATATTACAAAGTTTCTACCACTTTCAAAATGGCCGACCTGATGCCATACAATGAGGAGATAAAAGCTTCAATGGATGAGGTCAAAACTCCACCAACCCCGAGAGATTAACGCGGGAGCTTACCACAATATTGTAGCTGTTATAGTACCGAGGGAATAGTTATCATGAGAAACGATACGAAATAATCATGTTCTCCATTCTTATGCTTTATTTCATATTATCCTTCATTTTTTTATTCATTTTCTATATATGTGCTGTATTAGAGTTTGGAAGTTAGTTTTTTGCGTGAGTTTGTTTAGGACAGTCGTCAGCATCATTTCTCCTCTTGAGGGTTGTATGCCAGGGATTGAGTGGTACTCTGGTTGTATATCTCTTTTGATGTGGTGATTATCTTCCCCTATCCTCTCCGTATCTCTCTTGCTTTGTTGCCTCACATGCCCCCTTGTTGCAACAACTCCTTTGTTGTTTTTCTATAGTTTCCTCGCTGTCTAGTTCTTTTTCTCTCTGCCTTTGCCCAGGACTGCATTGTTTTAGTTATCCGACATCCCACCACATCCCCCATCACCTTTCCAGCCCTCCATCCTAGCTGGTATCACATCTAGCCCGCCGCTAACTTTGTCGTCATACTCTCAACAACCCATAGAACACCCTCCCCAACCTTCTTCGCAGCCTCCCCCACCGGCTGGCCAGTCGCAAGCCATCTTTTGGCCACGTCTCGTTTCAATTGCTTCCGTTTCCACCCTTCCCCCTTGCTGTCATCAACCTAAATAGCCCCCACGCATCGTCCTCGGATTGTCTACTTACCGTCCACTTCAGGGAAACTGCTATCTTGTTATTTTCTGCTTGCTAAACATCTTTTCCACCCAACAACCCATAGAACACCCTCCCCAACCTTCTTCGTAGCCTCCCCCACCAGCTGGCCAGCCGCCAACCA
>JXCR01080251.1:233102-246608 GCA_002079205.1 Phalaenopsis hybrid cultivar
TGTCAAATTTGACGGAACTCATTGTCGTGGCTAGGATTTCTTCCAATGAATTCTACCTGCTGCCCTTCCAAGAACTAGGTTTCTCCCCGTGAACTCCACTGCCTTTGCCAATCAAACAGAGAGCTCTGATCCCTTCTGGCAGAGATCACACCTGTTCACCGGAGAAAACTTCCTGCTCTGTGCTCGCGCCTCCTTCCTGCAGGCACTCCTCTGCATCCAGCGAAACAAATCAGGAATTCCTCCTCTGACTCTCACACGAGAATAACTGTCTCTCAAGAGCCGTCGCGCCTTGCCAAATTGTTCAGGTCCTCCTGCTTCACGAACTCTCGAACAGGGAACTCCCCGAACCCTTCTCTGCGCGATCTCCGCCTCTTCCCTCTAGCCGAGCTGCTCGCAAGACCAAACTCCTGCTCAGAAATCCTCTGCTGGCGGCCTGTCGCAAATTTTCGGCCCTCGCTCGCGGACTGTTCCTCCTCCGTCTCGCCGAACTGCACAACCTGCGGTGCGAATCCAGTTGATCAAAGCTTCCGCTGCTCACCAAATCTGTCGCGATTCGGTTGCCTGCGACGCGATCCGCTTGCTCCTCTGTTCTTGAATGCCAAAACTCCTCTTCTTTATCGCTGGCCGCAAACACCTTTATGCGGACAACTCTAGCCAAGAAATATGGATCTTCCCACAGACGGCGCCAATTGTTGTGAGATATTTACTTCCTGGCATAGAAATAAGACGAAAAAGAACACAAGCAAACACAGATCGTTTACGTGGTTCGATCCAACTGGATCTACGNCTCCTCTTCTTTATCGCTGGCCGCAAACACCTTTATGCGGACAACTCTAGCCAAGAAGTATGAATTTTCCCACAGACGGCGCCAATTGTTGTGAGATATTTACTTCATGACATAGAAATGGACGAAAAAGAACACAAGCAAACACAGATCGTTTACGTGGTTCGATCCAACTGGATCTACGTCCACGGGAGGAAATTAATCAAATATTTCACTAAGGCAAAAGAAATGGAGAATACATAGCTTATACATAGAGATGAGCCCTCATCTTCCTTCTATGACCTCTCTCTCAAGCGACACCTTAATACAAGGCCTCAAGATGCTCTTCTCCTCTCTAACTCTCTAGCTATTCTCTCATTCTTTGTGGTAACTTAAAATCTCTTCCCTTTTCTCTCCTAAGCCTCACACCCTTAAGATCTCTTCCCTTTCTCTCCTAAGCCTCACACCCTTAAGATCTCTTCCCTTGCTCTCCTAGACCTCACACCCTCTCTATTTATAGAAGAGAGTGGTTGGTGGGAGGTAGGTGGGAGGTAGGTGAGCGATAGGTGAGATGTGGTAGGTGAGCGGTACCACATTACAAAAGTGTCCTTTTACCTTAGTTCATTAATTGAGGGTCAAAATAACACCTTGCTTGGCCGAAAATGCACATACATGTGCTTGAAATTTTGAATCCTTTATGTGTGGCTTTTTGAAGCATTTCTCATGTCCAAGTTATATGCCTTATACTTGAATTTTTGGAGCCCTTCTTATATGCAAACCAATGCTTTATGTGTGGCTTTGTTTGGAAGCCTTTCTCATATGCAATTTTCATATTTGGGAATGACCCTACTTGAAACACTCATGGAAAATGTTATATATTTTTATTTCTTGCGTATTTATATGACCATTCATATGCATAACACCTAAGCTTTATTTTTGCACACTCTCCACCTCCTCTCATGCACAAAGGAGATGTCTATCAATCTATACTTGCCAAAACAAACACTTTGCACTTGTGAAGTTACATCATGTTTATACTTGCTTAAGTATGAAATTTGCGCTTGTACACTTATGGAAGTTGGCCCACATTGCTCATATTCTTGTCTTACAAAATTTCTTCACTCTTCTTTTTTATCTATGCTACATATATGCTTGGGATTGATGGAAACACTGGATGTTGCCATTCATATGCTCGTGTACTTCATTATTTATGCAAATTGCAGGTGTGAAAAATTCATTTTTATGCCGTTATGCTACCCGATTTTTCTCAATCAGGTTTGACCCTTTTTTTTACTTATCTGGGCATGTTGCTTCTTTGTTTTGTTTTTTTTTTTTTGACTTTGGCTTTCTCATATATATCTCGACTTCTCATTATTATTTTAACTTCACCGCTCCACCACTTCACTCCACCATCTCACTACACTATTTCACTACATCACCCCACTTCCTACATTACACCACTTCACCTACTCCGCATCTTACACCATATCAGATACTACATCACTTCCCATCCCTGCACCACGCTGGGAGAGGTTTAACTGCTTTGACACGTATTTTGATTTTCTTTGATATTGAGAAACAACCCACCTCCTTTTCGGAATTGTGTTAGGTGGACTGTCTTCTCCTCTCTCTCCTCCTTGTTCCCTCGTCCCTTGTTTCTCCTTGCTTCTTGGGCTAAATCCCGCACTCGTGTAAGACGCACGAGTGCACATGTATAACACTCTTGCTATATGTGGGGTCATCAAGCAAGGCTGTAAGTGGAGTGTGTGAGGTTAAGGACGGTGATAAGATTTCATTATAGAGAATCGGGTCCCTTAGAATAGTATTCCAACTCAGAGACCCTGGAAAGAGTAGAGTAGGGATTTTTTACAGATACTATTCGCCCAGCCTTGGGGTTTCTACCGCAAGCGGTCTAAAGTTGCTAGGACTAGGGTATTCAACTTGTGGATCGAATTATTTAAAAAAAATAAAAAAATATATATAAATACATTTGAAAAATACAAAATCACTTCAACTACAAAACAACCAACTTACCTACGGCTTTTACTTGCATGCAGATCCTGACTGAAATGCATGAAAAATTTTACAAAGGGCCACGGTTAGCTACTCGAGTCGGATTAGGGCTGCCTTCTGGAGAAATTCGGTCTAGTAGTCAGTACTTAAGGTTGTGGTCTACAACACAACTCTGAGTCCTCCTCACCATCAAGCTTACGGTCATCTTGGACTTGTAGTCCATTCTGGTATTTTCTTCATTTTTGTTATTTCTTTCGGATTTTCTACAAGTTTACCTCTATGGATTTATTAGGATTTCCTACGAACTTTGTTTTGTTTCAGATTTATTATTGAATGTTCTTTTTCGACTTTTTACAACTTTTTGATTCTTTTATTTCATTTCTCCTACACACATTACACACATACACCTGCCAGTGTAGTTTGCTTATTCTATCTTTCAGTGTATATTCTTCTGCCGGATGTAAAGTTTTCACATTACCACTGCATGATTTCATTTCACATTAACATGCTTTTCTTTTACACTCTCCCCTAGATTAGGATGCCAGTAGCAGCTCCCAGGTGGTACCTACGATAAATTGGTGACTTCACCTTTTACATTATTTCAACTTTAAACAACTTGAATACTAAATTCGACGCTGCGATAATGAGGAGCTTGGAGCAAATGCGGTGGGCAGCACGACCAACTTCAACAGGAAAACAGTTCTACTTCAACTCAACTTTCCTTAGGATTAAATAACCAATCCTAGAATTTCAAGGTAGTTGCCTAGTGCAACATAAACCCTCACTTTATCTGTCGGGTCTTTGCACCTAGTGCAATATAAGCCCTGACCCGTCTTAGAGCTCTGAGGTTGTCGTTCGTTACGACGTAAACCCTCATAATTTTCAGGCTACTTGGTATGATTATATCATACAAGTGTAAGTCTTAATTAAATAAAATTAGCAGGATTGAAACATTAAATAAATTCTCAAACTGAAGCCAAACCACAGGGTAGACTGGGAAGTCATCGAGGATCTCCTCTGGATCTGTGGCATCCCCTAGTTTTTCTTTCTTTGGATTCTGTAATAAATGTTCCAAATTTGAGTAATTCCCCTTTTGCACATTTCTTTGTCCGATTTCGTTGAAAAGTCCTATCCTTTTGACCTCCTCGAAGACAAATGATTACTGATTTTTATCGAGAGTTTTGTTAAGTGATCCGTTCGCTTAAGATGTAATTAACTATAGAGGCTTGCTCTTATAAGGAACTTAAAAGAACCCAGACTTAAAATAAACCCTATTTGACTCTCATATCGAATAGGGAAATTTGTCGGTCATCATGCAAACTTGCAGATCAAACGGAAGTCATTTATTTATATAGTTTATTTAATTGAGCTTATTATCAAGTAGTGTATTACCTTTCAGGTTGGTATATTACTCGTGGTTAGCTCAATTATTCAAACTGTAAGAATCAATGAGATCAGTTTGACCCCATTTTCTTTAAATTAAAACTTAATTTCTAAACACTATATTACGCTAAATTAAACTGCACCCAGCCGCATGACGACCGACAGGCGTTTAATGGACATTTGAGTGCCTTAATAATGTCAAAATTGAGTGATCTTGGGCTCGTTGGATTCGTCTTATCGAACCGCTCGATTTGAGTATAAACTTGTCATATTTGACATCCATTTGACTTTCTAAATGTATTCATAAATCTTCTAACTGTGGTTTAATGAATTGATATGAGCTTGATTTGACTTAGATTGAGTTAGTTTTCATACCATTAGGTCCGTCTCATCGAACCGATCAGTTTGACTATAAGTTTGCTGAATCGGAGCTCTGGATGACTTTTTATCAAGATTTGAATGTTTCTTGCTTAAAATATCATCTCGAGGTTAGTGNTACTAAATTCGACGCTGCGATAATGGGGAGCTTGGAGCAAATGCGGTGGGCAACACGGCCATCTTCAACAGGAAAACAGTTCTACTTCAACTCAACTTTCCTTAGGATTAAATAACCAATCCTAGAATTTCGAGGTAGTTGCCTAGTGCAACATAAACCCTCACTTTATTTGTCGGGTCTTTGCACCTAGTGCAATATAAGCCCTGACCCGTCTTAGGGCTCTGAGGTTGTCGTTCGTTACGACGTAAACCCTCATAATTTCCAGGCTACTTGGTATGATTATATCATACAAGTGTAAGTCCTAATTAAATAAAATTAGCAGGATTGAAACATTAAATAAATTCTCAAACTGAAGCCAAACCACAGGGTAGACTGGGAAGTCATCGAGGATCTCCTCTGGATCTGTGACATCCCCTAGTTTTTCTTTCTTTGGATTCTGTAATAAATGTTCCAAATTTGAGCCATTCCCCTTTTGCACATCTCTTTGTCCTATTTCGTTGAAAAGTCCTATCCTTTTGGCCTCCTCGAAGACAAAAGATTACTGATTTTTATCGAGAGTTTTGTTAAGTGATCCGTTCGCTTACGATGTAATTAACTATAGAGGCTTGCCCTTATAAGAAACTTAAAAGAACCTAGACTTAAAATAAACCCTATTTGACTCTCATATCGAATAAGAGAATTTGTCGGTCATCATGCAAACTTGCAGATCAAACGGAAGTCATTTATTTATATAGTTTATTTAATTGAGCTTATTATCAAGTAGTGAATTACCTTTCAGGTTGATATATTACTCGTGGTTAGCTCAATTATTCAAACTGTAGGAATCAATGAGATCAGTTTGACCCCATTTTCTTTAAATTAAAATACTTAATTTCTAAACACTATATTACGCTAAATTAAACTGCACCCAGCCGCATGGCGACCGACAGACGTTTAATGGACATTTGAGTGCCTTAATGATGTCAAAATTGAGTGATATTGGGCTCGTTGGATTCGTCTTATCGAACCGCTCGATTTGAGTATAAAATTGTCATATTTGACAGCCATTTAACTTTCTAAATGTATTCATAAATCTTCTAACTGTGATTTAATGACTTGATATGAGCTTGATTTGACTTAGATTGGGCTAGTTTTCATATCATTAGGTCCGTCACATCGAACCGATCAGTTTGACTATAAGTTTGCTGAAATCAGAGCTCTGGATGACTTTTTATCAAGATTTGAATGTTTCTTGCTTAAAATATCATCTCGAGATTGGTGTCACGCATCGAGATTCATGTTGGATGATGAAATTTTGTTGGTAGTGTATCAGTTGCCCCTATTCTCGAACGAGACCCTTTTTATCGTTTGAAAATATTAATATCCAGAGTATTTACGTATAAGAATATGTATGTCTTACTTAGTTAGTATAATAATAATTTTTATCATTATAGAAATAGAAAGCTGAAGTCAGCTTAATTGGTTAGTATCTTTTATTTTATATCGGAGAGGGGGGTTTGAATCCCGCCTAAAATTGAATAATATTTTATAAAAGAATTTGAAGAGATTAAGAAATTTGAAAGGGAAAGGAGAAGGAATAAAAATTGAAAAAAAAAAATATTTTTTGGAATATGAAAAGTTTTTATTTATTATTATTTATTAGCATTTAATACTTGCACTTCTTTTTAGATTTCTATATTAATATGAATTTNGGTTAGTGTCACGCATCGAGATTCATGTTGGATGATGAAATTTTGTTGGTAGTGTATCAGTTGCCCCTATTCTCGAACGAGACCCTTTTTATCGTTTGAAAATATTAATATCCAGAGTATTTACGTATAAGAATATGTATGTCTTACTTAGTTAGTATAATAATAATTTTTATCATTATAGAAATAGAAAGCTGAAGTCAGCTTAATTGGTTAGTATCTTTTATTTTATGTCGGAGAAGGGGGTTTGAATCCCGCCTAAAACTGAATAATATTTTATAAAAGAATTTGAAGAGATTAAGGAATTTGAAAGGGTAAAAGAAAAGGAATAAAAATTGAAAAAAAAATTTTTTTTAGAATATGAAAAATTTTTATTTATTATTATTTATTAGCATTTAATACTTGCACTTCTTTTTAGATTTCTATATTAATATGTATTTATTGGTCAATATTCTTTTTGAGTCTATAAATAGGGGTCTGAAGAAGATGGTAGAGATGCGGCGACACGATGTTGCGGCACGGCAGGGTTTTGACGAGTTTCCTTGAAATTGTCAGCTTAAGCAATGACATGTATTACTACTTTTTGTTAGTTCTTCTAGCACGAATTCTGACCAAAATTTCGGTAGCATTTTTTATCGAAAAATCCACCGCTAATTCCACCAAAAAATTTTATGGTGTTTCCTTGAAACTGGCAGCTTTAGCAATGGCATGTATCATTACTTAGCAATGGCATGTATCATTACTTTGGCAATTGCCCGATCATATACGAGTAATAAGCTTGTCAGAAGGTGATTGGCTGAATTNAATTTATTGGTCAATATTCTTTTTGAGTCTATAAATAGGGGTCTGAAGAAGATGATGGAGATGCGGCGGCGCGACGCTGCGGCACGGCAGGGTTTTGGCGAGTTTCCTTGAAATTGTCAGTTTAAGCAATGACATGTATTACTACTTTTTGTTAGTCCTTCTAGCACGAATTCTGACCAAAATTTCGGTAGCATTTTTTATCGAAAATTTCACCACTAATTCCACCAAAAAATTTTATGGTGTTTCCTTGAAACTGGCAGCTTTAGCAATGGTATGTATCATTACTTTGGCAATTGCCCGATCATATACGAGTAATAAGCTTGTCAGAAGGTGATTGGCTGAATTTTTGGAGCAATAGAAACTTAGGCTACTGTTTCAATGATTTTTGAAATGACTGCACTACAAGTTGAATGAAAAAATTATGGTGCCCAAGACAAAAAAAGCAAAAAAATCATTGGAATAAGGGAATGACAAAAAAAACGAAGAGATGAAGGATGAGTAGCTTATGATTTTAGAAGTATAAAATTTTTTTTGTGTAGTTTCTGCTGCCTGTGGAGATAGGTCCACGATCAAATAATAACTATTTACGTTATGCTCAGGGCCCTCTCCTATTTTCGCGAACTGAACAACACCCGCCTCCCAAATTTTGTGAATAGATCCTCCCGTTTTCATGAAACGCAGAAGCAGAAAGAAAGACCGAGCTATCTCTCCGGTCCGAAGGAAGAAGATATCGCAACTACTCCTCCGGTAGTTGTGAGCGGTGAAGACAAAGAAAGGAATCGCTGATTNGTTTTTTTGTGTAGTTTCTGCTGCCTGTGGAGATAGGTCCACGATCAAATAATAACTATTTACATTATGCTCATGGCCCTCTCCTATTTTCGCGAACTGAACAGCCGCCTCCCAAATTTTGTGAATAGATCCTCCCGTTTTCGTGAAACGCAGAAGCAGAAAGAAAGACCGAGCTATCTCTCCGGTGAAGGAAGAAGATATCGCAACTACTCCTCCGGTAGTTGTGAGCGGTGAAGACAAAGAAAGGAATCGCTGATTTAGGTTTTTCTTTGGGAAGGAGTTCTTGCTTGTGGCTTGGGGCAAAGGCAGAAAGAAGAAATTGGTTTGTAAAGGTGCAAGCAGGCAGAAGGATTCGCAAGGTGTGCTCTCCCCGGTTTTTCTTCTTCTTCGGTGTGTCTCGGTGTAGAGAGAGAAGAAGAGAGAGTGAGAAAGTGAGAGACTTTCTCCTATAATTGTCATTGAAATCAGACAGTGTAAATTGCTCAATTAGTAAAATCCTCTGCAACTCCGTGGATGTAGGCAATTTGCCGAATCACGTAAATCTGTGTGTTCTTTTCTGGTATGAATTTTCTCCTTTTATTTTTCGCTTCGTCAAAGTCGATTGTTTTCTATTTCTATATATCACAACAACTGGTATCAGAGCCAATAACTGCAAATGAAGTGAAAGTTTCAGGGATCGAGAAATTTGATGGCACAAATTTTGATTATTGTAGAATGCAGATAGAGAACTGCCTTTATAAGAAGAAACTTCATCTTCCGTTATTGGGGAAAAGACCTGAAAGGATGGATGAAGCTGAATCGAATCTGTTGGATCAACAGGTTCTGGGTGTTATTCGATTGACCCTATCGATGTCCGTTCCACACAACATCGTCAAGGAGAAGACGACTGCAGATCTAATGGCAGCACTCTCAAATATGTATGAAAAATAATAGGGGAATAACAAGGTATAACTGATGAAGAAGTTATTCAATTTGAAAATGTCGGAAGGTACGTCTGTTATATAACACTTGAATGATTTCAATACTATCACAAATCAATTATCGTCTGTGGAAATTGAATTTAATGATGAGATACGTGCACTGATCTTGTTGGCTTCATTTTCAAATAACTGCAATGCTATGAGGATGGTTGTCAGTAATTCTGTAGATAAATATAAACTAAAATTTGAAGATATACATGATTTAATTTTAGCTGAGGAGGTGCGCAGGAAAGATTTTGAAGAGATCTCAAGTTCGAGTTCAACATTAAATGTTGATTTCAGAGGGAGATCACATGACAGGAACTCAAACATGAGAAGATCAAAATCAAAGAATAGAAGCAAGAGCAAGTCAAGGCTTGGTAAACAAGTAACTTTGCTGGAATTGTTACAAAACTGATCACATAAAGAAGAACTGCAGAAATCCTAAAAAGACGGAGAATGACAGTGCAAATGTGGTAACTGAAGAATCACAGGATGCACTACTGTTGACAGTTCATAGTTATGTTGATGACTGAATACTGGATTTAGGGGCTTTTTTTCATACAACTTTCATTAGGGATTGATTCAGAATTATGATGCAGGTGATTTTGGGAAAGTATATTTGGCAGATGGAGAAGCTCTGAACGTGGTAAGAATGAGAGATATTGACATTGCGCTTCCAAATAAGAACAAGTGGACTCTGCAAAAGGTCAGACACATTTCTGAACTGAAGAAGAACCTCATTTCTGTTGGGCAGCTTGATGAGTGTGGACATTTAGTAGTGTTTTCAAATAACACCTGGAAGGTTACTAAAGGAGCACTGGTACTGGCTTGAAGTAAGAAAACAGGTACGCTATATATGACTACTTTAATTAACAGTGTTTAAACTACTGTAGCAGAAAGCACAACAGAGTTGTGGCATTGCAGACTTGGTCACATGAGTTAGAGAGGTATGAAAGAACTTCAGTCCAGAGATAAGCTACCAGAACTAAAGTTAGTTAATCTCGACATCCGTGAGAGTTGCATTATGGGGAAGTATAGAAAAGTTAATTTCTTGAAAGGTGGTAGAACACCAAAGGCGGGAAAGTTGGAGCTTGTACACACAGATGTGTGGGGTCCTTCTCCAGTGGCATCTCTTAGAGGCTCTCGTTAGTACGTCAAATTCATTGATGATCATAACAGAAAGGTATGAGTTTATTTTTTGAAGTATAAATTTGATGTATTCAGTGTGTTCAAGACTTGGAAGACCGTTGTTGATACAAAAACATTCTTAAACCTGAAATGTCTGAGGTCTGATAATGGTGGTGAGTACATTGATGGTGGGTTCAAGAAGTATTGTGTAGCTCAGGGCATCAGAATGGAGAAGATCACTCTAGGGACACCACAACAAAATGGTGTTGCAGAGTGCATGAACATGACCATTAATGAGCGGGCTAGAAGCATGAAATTGCACGTCGGACTACCACCTACTTTCTGGGCAGAAGCGGTCAGCACTGCAGTTTATTTGATCAATAGAGGGTCATCTGTTCCGTTAAACTGTGAATTACCTGAAGAAGTTTGGAGTGAGAAAGAGGTAAAATTTTCTAACCTTAAGACTTTTGGTTGTCTTTCTTATATTCTCATTAATTTTAATGCTCGAAGTAAGCTTGAGGCCAAGTCAAAGAAGTTTTATTTCATTGGTTATGAAGATGAGACATTTGAATATCGTTTCTGGGATGTTCAAGGTCCAAATATCATAAGGAGCAGGAACGTGATTTTCAATGAGAATGTCATGTACAAGGATAAGTCCAGTATAGTTTTTGAAACAACACTGCAAGAATCTGATTTGGTAAGATTTGATGATTTACCAAATGTCACAGTACAGGGCAAAGATGAAGGTGCTGAGGAGAGTGGATCCGGGGCATCCACTCTTATGGTTCCACAGTCAGTTTCAGAGCAGTCTACCCCTACAGTTGCAATTTGCAGGTCAGAAAGTGCTAGACGTTCTCCACTGGTTATTCTCCAACTTTGAACTACATTTTGATGACAGATGGTGGAAAACCTCAGAGTTATGAAGAAACCTTACAATATGAAAATTCGAGCAAGTGGGAGATAGTCATGAAGAAGGAGATTGATTCTCTGCTAGAAAATCAGACTTGTGAGTTAACAAATCTTCCAACAGGGAAGAAGACATTACACAACAAGTGGGTGTATCGCATGAAAACTAAGTATGATGACAGTAAGAGGTACAAGGCTAGACTTGTTGTAAAAGATTTTCAACAGAAGCATGGTATTGATTATTTCGAGATTTTCTCTCCTGTGGTGAAGCTTACAACCATCAGAATGGTACTATCTATGGTGGCTACTGAAGAATTCTTCCTTGAGCAGTTAGATGTGAAGACAACTTTTCTTCATGGGGATCTTGAAGAAGACATCCACATGCACCAATTTGAAGGATTCGTGGTACAGAGAAAGGAAGAGTCAGTTTACAGATTGAAGAAGAGCTTATATGGTCTGAAACAAGCTCCTAGACAGTGGTACAAGAAATTTGATAATTTCATGCACAGTACATGATACAGCAGATGTCAAACAGATCATTGTTGCTATGTCAGGTATTTTGACAATTCTTATATCATCCTACTGTTGTATGTGGATGATATGCTTATTGCAGGTGCTAGCATTGAGAAAATAATCTAAAGGGGCAGATGTTAGAGCACTTTGCAATGAAGGATTTGGGAGCATCAAAACAAATCTTTGGTATGAGAATTGTCAGAGATAGAGTCAGAGGCGTGTTGAGACTCTCTCAGGCTGAGTATGTGAAAAGGTACTTAGCAGGTTCAACATGGATAAGGCCAAACTGGTTGGCACACCCTTGGGAAGTCACTTCAGACTCAACAAGAATCAGTTACCCAAGCCAAAGGAGGGACAAGACCACATGAGTAAGGTTCCTTATGCTTCAGCTATTGGTTCACTTATGTATGCTATGGTTTACACCAGACCAGATATTGCCCATGCAGTGGGAGTTGTTAGCAGATACATGAGTAATCCTGGAAAGGAACATTAGGAAGCAGTAAAGTGGATCTTGAGGTACCTAAGAGGCTCTGCAGAAACTTACTTGTGTTTCTCAAGAAAGAGTTCAGAGGCGCGAGGCT
This sequence comes from Phalaenopsis hybrid cultivar, assembly GCA_002079205.1. Classification (NCBI taxonomy): domain Eukaryota; kingdom Viridiplantae; phylum Streptophyta; class Magnoliopsida; order Asparagales; family Orchidaceae; genus Phalaenopsis; species Phalaenopsis hybrid cultivar. The sequence continues at coordinate 245,129 of JXCR01080251.1, forward strand.
TTGTTGATGTTAATCTAGCTGGAGACATTGATACTAGAAGTACTACGAGCTATATTTATACTATTGGTGACATTGCAGTATTATGCTGCTCTAATCTGCAGAAGACAATTTCGTTGTCTACTATAGAAGCTGAGTACATAACAGTGTCAGAGGCTGCAAATAAAATGATATGGCTACAGAGTTTCTTGGATGAATTGGGCAAGAAGAATAAGAAGGGCATTCTCTACAGTGATAGTCAAAGCGTCATATTTCTTGCCATGAATCCAACATTTCAGTCCAGAACCAAGCACATTCAAATCAGGTATCACTTCATACAGTTATTGTTGGATGACAGACAAGTGTTGCATGAGAAAATTTGTGGAAGCCAGAAACCTACTGATATGTTGACAAAGGATGTTACACTTTAGAAACTGAAGTTGTGCACAACTTCATTTGGTCTTATAGCTTGAAGACAAAGGCCTTGAGTTGCAGAGGTGGATGATTCATGTTTGAAGAAAAGGGTGACGCCACCAGTGGAGGATATCAGTTTGAGAAAGAAGAACGTTGTTATCCGTGTATCAGTCTCCAAGTGGGAGTTTTGTTATTTGTGGAGATAGGTCCACGATNATATTCATAAATAATTAAATATATTTTGTATGTGATCACTCATAAATAGTTTATGCTTTACTTTTCATTGCATTATATAAGCATGGGTAGACAACCTTGATAATTGTTGAAGAATTAAAATTATTGTTGCTTGGCTTTGAGTGCTTTGGAAGTACCTAGGTGGCTTTATTGTACCTTTGAATTTCTTTTGTTAGTTTTTTAATCTATCCAACTCTTTTATCCTTTTTTTGCTCTCGGCCACCATTGCAAAGCCTATTTTTGCTAACGGTTAAACCCAAACTCTACCCCTTTAGCCTCCATAATATGTTACATGATCACCCCTTTACTCAAACCCAATACGAACTCACAACTATTCTCTTTCTACTCTTTAGTATTTTAGGCTTTGCATTGTAAATCATGTAAATAAGGTTATCCTTGATAATATCTTGGTTTAAGGCTTTTGAAAGATGCTTGGTATCTATCTTTAACCTTTGAAAGTTTTTGGTGAGGCTTTAGGCTATGCCTTTTGTGTTTAACATTTATTTACTATCCTCTAACTTTTGACCTGACACCAGAAAACATTTGGGAGCATAAGAAACAAAACTTAGGAATTCAATAGTTCCAAGTTACGATCCCAAGGGGAAATTACTTGTGATTGATTTCCATTACCTGAAGCAATTCATGATGCAGAGAATCAAGATAAGCAAATGAATAGAGAGCCAAAGTCCCTCCTTCCAAATCAGTTCCACTTTTTATAGGCTAATTACATGATTACAGGCCACATGCTACACTTCAATAAAGAAAGACAACAATTCTTCTTGCATCCTCATAATAACGGCACACCACCTCCTATTTATATATGTACATATACATATATATGTATGTATGTGTGTGT
>JXCR01080251.1:267930-282828 GCA_002079205.1 Phalaenopsis hybrid cultivar
AAAAAAAAAAAAACTATGAGGATTCCATCTCTATAATATTCAATGTTGAAAAGTTTTGATATTACATTATATTAAGTAGTTGCAAAAAATTATTTATGTTTCTAGTGGCGGGGTTGTAATAATGAGTGATCAAGTAGTCATTAAAATGAGTGAACATTTTAGATATCTCGAGTCTATTGTTCAAAGTAATGGTGATATGATGGGGAATGTTATTATTAGAATTCAAGTCGGATGGTTGAAGTGGAGGAATGAATCGGGGCTATTATGTGATAGAAAACTACTGCTCATCCTTTAAGAAAAAAAAATATTAGATGGTTGTGAGACCTGAAATGCTTTATGGTGTAGATTGTTTGCCTGTAAAAAGAGATAAAATTAAGCTAAGCATTACTGAGATGAGAATGCGCAGGTAAATGAGTGGCTCTACACTTAGAATAAAAAAACTGAAATGAATATAATTATGAAAGGGTTGGAGTAGCTCTAGAGATAGACAAGATTAGAGAGAGTTGTCTTTGAGGGTCACATTAAATGTCGACCATCCAATGACCCAATCAATCTAGGTTTGACTTATGTTAAGAAAGGTAGAGGGAGACCTATTAAGAATTGGGCATTTTGTATAAAAAATGATCTTAACATGTTAGAATTAAATGAAATTATGTCACTCAATAGACATATTTGAGAAAAGANAAATATTAATTAAAAAAATAGAATAAAAATTATTAATTAAATTTCAAATGATGTTTTAATATAAAAAATAATTTTTAAATCTTGTCTCAATTCTTAACGTTTTATGGCTACGTGATTAGAGTTGTTAAAGCAACTCTTTGTTCGTGAACGGCTTGTGTTCGGCTCGCTAAGCAAACGAGCTAAACACGAACACACTTTTTGGTCAAACAGGAGCTGAGCCTAGGCTCGCTCTTATTCGACTTGTTTACAACCCTAAATATAATTATACATAATATAATATATATAAATTTATTAAAACATTAAATTTACTATTATATTTATCAGCCTTCTCCCACACGGTGCCATACTATCTCTTACTTCTCCTTCGGTATGGTCTCACCCCAATAGAGTACGTGAGTCGTCCTTCTCCTTCGTTCGGTCTCGTCTCATCCCAACGAGAAATTATTCCATATAAAGTACTTACGTAGCTCTGCGTTCGGATTTTTGGTAATATGCCGACACGTGGAGGTTATTGGGAGGTTATTGAAGTTAAACTGCGGAGATTATTGAAGAGTTATTGGGTTATTATTATGAGGTTATCGCGGGGGTTATGCAGGGGGCGAAGATTTTTGGGGGATTATTGGGGTGAGATTATTGTTGAGGTTATTGAGAGTGAACAGTGGAGATTATTGGGAGGTTATTGAGAGGTTATTGTGGCGTTATTAGACTTAATGCTCCAATGACGCCCAATTCCCTTACCAATAACTTTTGCGGTTTCACTTCAATAATCTTCGTCAGAGATGGAGCCGATATAGCACACATGGAGACATATTACTAGAGTCCGCACGTAGTGCTGCGTATGTGCTCCGTATTTAATAATTTCTCCATCCCAACAGAGCACAAGAGCACTGCAGGAAGCTCAACTCACCTTCCTCTTCTCCTTCGAATGGCTCGACGTAGACAATATTCGCAATTTTTTATTCTTTCTCTTGCTCTGTGAAAACACACAACATCGACGTCCCCCTCTTTCTTCTCCTACGCACCGCACCACAATAAGAAGCTATAGTTTCCTCCTCAATTGCAGCTCAGTCTAGGTAAGTCTTCGATGCTGCTCGACCACTTTCCTTCTCCTTCGCACAGCTCGATGCAGACAACACTGCGATCTTTTCTTTTTCCTCTTCCTCTACTTTCTCTTGCGAGAACAGAATAATTGTTACCTTCTTCCTCCTACTTCTTTGGTTAGGACACACACGATCGTTCCCTCTCTTGATCTCTCCCGCTGTCTCTCTCGTTCACTTCTATTCTATGGTTTGAATGAAGAAATGATCGAACGATATCGATATGTTTGACTCGAAGAGATGCGTCTCTCCAAACGGCTACACCTATTATTATTTATTTTATTTTATTTTATTATTATAATTTATATAATATAATTTCTGTTATTACACAATTTTCTAGCATATTTAGTGATATTGATTAGAACAATACTAATGAAATAATGAATTCTGACTGACAACTTAAATATTGATGAAAAAATTTCAAATATTAAGCTCATATCTATTTTGCTCAGCATAGAAAAATTAGACAATAGAAATTTATTTAGTTATTAATATTCTAATATATCTATGGATAACTATGCAATGAAAATTTAAATTAATTTCTGTATCACTGTCTAATAACTATTCAAATTGCTGATCTAAAGAAGTTAATAACTTCATTGCTAAAATTTGAAAACAGGATGGGTATTAATTTGGATGAAAAAAGGTCAATGTCACACTATTAAGGAGAATGTGGTTGAAGAACTACATACACAATTAAGATTCATATACTTTGCAACAATTTATATAGTATCAAAACCTACTGAAACAATGTCACGTTCAAACCAATAACAAGAAGCATAGATGGGAGGAGAAGAGTACACAAAGAAAGAATTTCCAAAAAAAAAAACATGCTTCACTCTTGTAAAAGGAAATCCTCTCTTAAATTCTCTTCAATCTCCCACTTGTTCATGCATTACAATACAAAATTGGAGGAAGAATCCCTGCCCTATTGTAAATTTTATTCTTGCCATAAATTATCTCACATGGCTTAAAACTCCAACATTTGAAATAATATGCTAGCAATGTACTAACAAACTGCTAACAAAAGCGCAAACTAATTGGTAACAAACTCAATGATTTTGACTAAAATATTTCTTGTTAAATATTGACATTAGAAAACTTAAAATAACTCAAATATTTATGACAAAATACCACTGAGATTACTTGAATACAAAGTAGGATAAATATTGAGGCAGTTGGTCGGTATTAAGTCGTGAGTATGAATCAAGCAGGAAACAACATTATGTACTGCAAGAAAAAGGTTTCTAGCTCTTACCCATACCTTTTATTGGTAGGAATCTTATTCACTGGATATGTCTTCTTTAGTGCATATGATATATCTCATGTAAGATCATGTTTAATGATGTCGAATATTTTTATGTTAAGATATGACATTGGCAATAGATTGCCAATTTTAACTTTTTGCTACATAAATTGACTCTGTGCAGTAATCTATGACAACAAAGGATGATGCGAAATAATTTGAAGTTAAGATTTTTCAAATGGAACTATAATAGTGGAAGGGAAATTAGGATTCACCGATAAAAAAATTACTAAACTAGTCATTTTGTTTTAATCAATTCTGAGAATCAGAACCGAACAACGATTAATGATTGAATAAATACAAAGAATTAAAAAAGAACTTTGAACTGCATCAAGTCAACATGCAATTTAATTTAATCTCCTCAAATAAATTTTTCATTGTATTAAATTTGAACAAGTTCAGGAGTACTAGCAATCTAAAACAAAGTATATCAAAAATTTTGTCAAGGAAAAGAAGTTACTTGAGTAAGATATCTAGGGCTTTTGCTAGTTATCCGCAATTTGGTAATTGTAATAATACCACAATTGAAGGAATCACACATCTAACTTGTGTATGTAAGATTAAAAGCTAGCAAAACAAATTATTCAATCAAATTTGTCTCAGTTTATTCTCTTGGTTATTTATTTATAAATTCCTAATCCCGAAGTTAATAGATATGATTGACACAATATTGACCCAATTAAAATTTAAATAAACTTAAACTTCAAAATTAATTTCATCCATAATTCTTATTCATGGAATAAAGACAAAACACTCGAGTATACTTGCTCCTTCTCAAGGAAAATGACAATGGATATAAGAGGAAGAAGAAGAGTCAGATACTCTTGGAGGTTGATATTTAAGATTTAATATAATCCCAATTCCCTTAACATGCTAGCCTTGCTAAGACAGAGTGGCAAGTGTGACATCTATATATTAGAGTCGAACATGCGTCCTTGCCCAAATTCCAAGCACTAAAGTCTAACAAAGACAATTTTCTTCAGAGCACAATGCCAGTATAAGACATCAACCTTGAAAACAGAACTATTTTTTTATAAATCAGTATAAATCAGTATAAACATCAAGTTTACATTAACATGAAAAAAGTGAAGAAAAAAACAAATTAAGAGAGTCGAATCTATAAATTTTTAAGTTGCTACATAATGGTGGGAACTAGCAAGTGACTAGTGCTCATCCTCAGTGCTCAACAAATCCTTTGCAGCTCGACTCAATGGAACCTTAGTGTCTAACATGGGTTGCTGTCATATCTGATATTGATTTGTCATCTGTTCTACCTATTGCACCCACCTGACTCTCTTATAAGGCATCAAGCTCATAAATTCTTTTTAGATGTTCTTTATCCTAGAAAAAAGACTCTTAATCTCACTAGCAATGGTGGCTGATCTATGAAATTGTTATCTCATGGACTCGATACTCTTATATTTTTCATTTCTTAAGTCCACAACTTCCAGAATAATCTTGGCTTGCTGTTAGAGATTAGACAGTGATGACTTAGCCAGAACGATATTCAACAACCTGATTTGCTGGGCCAATCCTCAATATATATCAAGTTATTGTCATCTCAAGNGAAGACATGCCGTGAATTATATATATGATGTATATTATATATATATATATATATATATATCTGTAGGTGTGCGTACCGTTGTCTGTTGGTAGAGCAGCCTCTCTTAAGGTCATAATTCCTCTCAAGTCACGGGTTCGAATCACCTCGTGTGTAGGGTGTTGTACTTGAATATTTAGCACACTTAGGGATGACCGAAACTCGTCTAAAAGCCGTCAGCCATTCCTTAAAAAAAATGTATGTATATATGTTTATTAAAAGAAAGAACTATTAATGATCAGTCGAAAAGACAAAAGGATATAATCAAAAATTGATTCTTGCAAAAGATTAACTTAAGTTGTCCCCATGGACTAAAATTCCGAGTTCATCAGAAATAGAAACATCCACAGATGTAGCCGTAGCAGTAGCTGAAGCACCAAATTTAGCTAAGAGTAGGGCTATAAACGAGCCTAGCTTGAGCGAAATCGACTCGTTCGAAACTCCTCGTGTTCAAAATCGACTCGTGAACAGTGTATTCATGTTCTGCTCGATTTAAATATTCTTGTCGTGTTCTGCTCGAAATTGACTTTGTTAAAATTAAATTGAAAAAAATAGATGTAAAATGTTGAATTTGAACATGGACCAAATGTATGCAAAAGAAGACACATAAACACATTACCACACAAGGTGTTACGATTTAAACCTAGATATAAATATATATAATATATTATTATATAAATAATGTATGTAGTATATTATTATATATATAATTATATAATTTTTTATTTCGAGCTAAAAAGAGCCGAATACGAGCGAACAAAGAGTTGTTCGTGTTCGGCTCGTTTGCTTAATGAACGAACTGAACATGAGCTACGTAATGAGCCTAACATGAGCTGTTCGCGAACAACGAGCTTAATGAACGAACTGAACACGAGCTACTTAATGAGCCTAACACGAGCTGTTCGCGAACAACGAGCTTTTTTGACAGCCCTAGTGATCATGCTCTCCCGCAAGCGGCTAGTTGGTCCAATGCAAGTATTAAAAATAGACAGAGTCCATCTCAATTACCAAAAACCATAACTTCAGTCTGTAAGCCATTAAAAGACGATAAAAAACAGTCATAAGCAGGCTGAAATGGGAAGATAAGGGCCAGAGAAGGTAAGTAGACAGTTGCCATCATGGTCTCTAAAGATCCCACCAACTCCTGCAGTAGAAAATTTGAAGCTCCCATCCACATTTGCTTTCACAAAATGTATAGCAGGTTAATGCCACAAAACCAGCTAAGCATTTGGTCTGTCTCACCTTTGGCTGACCTGTAAGATTTGTTAGAAGCCTGTCCATTTCTAGATTAAATTTATCAAACTTTCTATATTTCAGTGCGGATGTTATCAGTTGAGTTTTGATCGTTTTGTTGTTTTCTGTAGTTTCTTTCCATCCCGATGAACCAACAACAAATGATAGGTTTCAGGCTTTGAATATGAATAGGATTGTTCCTCCATGTCCAGCTATCCATGCATTGTTGCAGTGATTCATACCAACTGTTTGGCATAAAGGTATTAAAAATTTGGCAAAATGTCTATAGCTATATTATTTTTGTAGCAAGTTTTTTTCTTTTCTATGAGATAACCATCAGAACTACTAAGTTGACAAACAAAAAAAAAAAAAAACTATGAGGATTCCATCTCTATAATATTCAATGTTGAAAAGTTTTGATATTACATTATATTAAGTAGTTGCNGCGGATGTTATCAGTTGAGTTTTCATCGTTTTGTTGTTTTCTGTAGTTTCTTTCCATCCCGATGAACCAACAACAAATGATAGGTTTCAGGCTTTGAATATGAATAGGATTGTTCCTCCATGTTCAGCTATCCATGCATTGTTGCAGTGATTCATACCAACTGTTGGGCATAAAGGTATTAAAATTTGGCAAAATGTCTATAGCTATATTATTTTTGTAGCAAGTTTTTTTTTTTTCTATGAGATAACCATCAGAAATACTAAGTTGACAAAAAAAAAAAGAACTATGAGGATTCCATCTCTATAATATTCAATGTTGAAAAGTTTTGATATTACATTATATTAAGTAGTTGCAAAAAATTATTTATGTTTCTAGTGGCGGGGTTGTAATAATGAGTGATCAAGTAGTCATTAAAATGAGTGAACATTTTAGATATCTCGAGTCTATTGTTCAAAGTAATGGTGATATGATGGGGAATGTTATTATTAGNGGAGTGAACATTTTAGATATCTCGAGTTTATTGTTCAAAGTAATGGTGATATGATGGGGAATGTTATTATTAGAATTCAAGTCGGATGGTTGAAGTGGAGGAATGAATCGGGGATATTATGTGATAGAAAACTACTGCTCATACTTTAAGAAAAAAAATTTTTAGATGGTTGTGAGATCTGCAATGTTTTATGGTGTAGATTGTTTGCCTGTAAAAAGAGACATAAAATTAAGCTAAGCGTTACTGAGATGAGAATGCTCAGGTAAATGAGTGGCTCTAAGCTTAGAATAAAAAAACTGAAATGAATATAATTGTGAAAGGGTTGGAGTAGCTCTAGAGATAGACAAGATTAGAGAGAGTTGTCTTTGAGGGTCACATTAAATGTCGACCATCTGATGACCCAATCAATCTAAGTTTGACTTATGTTAAGAAAGGTAGAGGGAGACCTATAAAGAATTGGGCATTTCGTATAAAAAATGATCTTAACATGTTAGAATTAAATGAAATTATGTCACTCAATAGACATATTTGAGAAAAGAATTCATGCAGTTAATCCCACTTAGTGCGATAAAGGCTTTGTCGTCGTTGTTGTCTTAACAACCCTGGGATAATATATCTTTTCTTAATATTTCATTTGTTTCAGTTCTTCTTTTCTATCACTAAATTTTGTTGCTCGTCTACATTGTTCTAATTTGTTTCTATTCATGTATATTTTGCTCCTCTTAATTCATAATGCTCTTTTTGTTTCACCTTATGCAAATCTATCTTTTCTAAGTTTGAAGTATTAGCATTCATCTCTTCATTCAAGATCGGGCATTCGTCTCATTGCTTGATGGCTTTTAAGGAAAAGCGCTCTCTGTAGCATCCCTTATTAATAGTGATTGCCTGCAAGGTGTGGCAGCTATGGGTTTGCCTTGTCTTACCCTCAGTTCTAGGAGAGTGTTTAGCTAGCCTTTAGTAACATTGATATCTATATATAATTTTTCCCTCCGGACCATTTTTTGCTGCATGAAGAGGCTGAAACCACAACCTTTAAGCGTTTGTTATGTCCGTTGGATTCATTAGGAAACAAAAGAATTCTCAGTTATTTCTGGCTTATTTAAGAATAAATTAAAAATAAATGTAGCAACTTATTATATGTTCTTTGTGAGGATCATTTAGCTTCTCCAGCCAAATTAGGTCGACTCTAATGCTTTAGATTTTTTTGTGAAGTCTACTGGAAAAAAGTCTATTTTAACTGTGCATTGTGCTTAGTATAGGCAATATCTCAGNATCTCAGTTGTTTCTGGCTTATTTAATAATAAATTAAAAATAAATGTAGCAACCTATTATATGTTCTTTGTGAGGATCATTTAGCTTCTCAAGCCAAATTAGGTCGACTCTAATGCTTTAGTTTTTTTTGTGAAGTCTACTGGAAAAAAGTCTATTTTAACTGTGCATTGTGCTTAGTATAGGCAATATCTCAGGTTTGCTATTCTTCAAGGCCGTTAAGTTGATCTTAATAGTGCTTTTTAGTTTTGAAAATATCTAAATTCTTCTATATGATTTTTATACTCTTCTGGGTTTTGAATGGACTGAAGAGTTTCTTGTGGCTGCACAAATTTCTTTAAAACAGTGACATATTTGTGCTTCATAATTGTGTTTATCATGACCCGACTCGAGTTTAGAATTAACAAAGGCGGGTACAGACTGTCGGATGGTAAAAACAATAATTTTTTATAAATAACATTTTAATAATGAAATATCTCCCTAAAATTTTAACCTTGTNAAAAACAGTGACATATTTGTGCTTCATAATTGTGTTTATCATGACCCGGCTCGAGTTTAGTATTAACAAAGACGGGTACAGACTGTCAGATGGTAAAAACAATAATTTTTTATAAATAACATTTTAATAATGAAATATCTCCCTAAAATTTTAACCTTCTTTTGAAATATTATCAAACTCAAGGTCAGGACTCCTAGCCAGAAGAGCCAACATTACACCTAATATCAATATCTCCCTCGATTTGGATTGACATAATGCACGTGGTCAAGATCTCTAAGTAACTCAGGTGACATCGTGTTTTATATCGAGACCCTTGAGATGTTCAATTGGTCAATGATAAAGTTGAGTTAAGTTTGACAATCCAGAAAGACCAAGTTTTAAACAAGCCTTATAACACGATTCTAAAGTCCAAATGTTCATCTTTAAAACTCACTAAGATTTAAATGTCAAGCGAGAAAATTTGTGAAAATCTACAAGCCTTGGCAAGTTAAGTTGGAGAAGCATCAATTCTCTTATGCTTGAGTCTAGGACTCAGACAGAGGTCGTACTCAAGCCGAGATGTGGTCGAGTTATCGACTTCTCTCTTCACTGCTACCAACCAAGGCCGTGGTTAAGAGCTCCGTTGTCTGATGATGACAAAGCATGAGATTATTTTCTGCTCAAGTTTATGACTTAGATGGAGGCCAGACTTATTAACCTGAGATGTGGTCGAGTTATTGGCTTTTATCTTCGCTACAAACCAAGGTCGTGATGATGAGCCCCGTTTGTAAATTTGATGACAAGAAATCACGAGAATATTTTCTACTCAAGTCTACAACTCAGACGTAGGCCTAACTCACTAAATTTAGAGATGGTCGAGTTACTGGCTTTTATCATTACTACCAACCAATGTTATAGTGAAGAGCCCCGTTTGTCAGTCTGATGATGAAAAAACAGGAGAATTTATTATGCTCAAGTTTAGGACTCAAACGAAGGCATATACATTAAGCCAAGATGTGACCGAGTTACTTGCTTTTCTCTCTATTATAAACCAAGGACATAGTGAAGCGCCCCATTTACCAGTCTAATGATGACAAAACAGTAGACTATTTTCTGTTGAAGCCTAGGATTCAGATGGAGGCCAGATTCAACAAGCCAAAATGTGGTCAAGATGCTGACTTTTATCTTCTCTACCAACCAAGGTTATGGTGAAGAGCCCCGTCTGTATGTATAATGACAATAAATGCATAAGAGTATTTATTGTTCTGGTCTAGGACTCGGATGGAGGTTGAACTCATCAAGCAGAGATGTGTCCGAGTTACTAGATTTTCTCTTCACTACTCACTAAAGCTGTGGTGAAGAACCCCGTTTGTCAATTTGATGACGACAAAGCACAAGACTATTTTCTGCTCACTTAGACGGAGGGCAGACTTATTTAGTCGAGAGGTGGCTAAGTTACTGGCTTTTCTCTTCCTACCAACCAAAGCTATGGTGAAAAATCCATTAGTCAATCTGATGATTACAAAGCATGAAAATATTTTCTGCTCAAATCCAGTACTCAAACAGAGGCCAGACTCATTAAGCCAAGTGCTAACTGAGTTACTGACTTTTCTCTTCACTACAAGCCAAGGCTGTGGTGAAGAGCCCCCGTTTGCATATATAATGACAACAAATCAATAAGATTATTTCCTGCTCAAGTCTAAGACTCAAATGAAGGCCAGACTTATTAGCCAACTTGTGGTGAGTTGTTGGTATTTCCCTTTGCTCCGTTCACCAATCTAGTGATAGCAAAAGCATAAGTCTATTCATCTTAACAAGTTCAAGTGATATGGCTTCATCAAGTTTTCTCACCTGATCTAAGAATGAAGATAAAAGTCAAATGAGATGAACCTTATTATGGGGGCATCAAGCTAGTCTCGACAGGAGCAGTTTTCTTCAATAAGTCTGAACAAATAGTAAGCATCGACTGAAGGAANGTTTTGAAATATTATCAAACTCAAGGTCAGGACTCCTAGCCAGAAGAGCCAACATCACACCTAATATCAATATCTCCCTCGATTTGGATTGACATCATGCACGTGGTCAAGATCTCTAAGTAACTCAGGTGACATTGTGTTTTATATCGAGACCCCTGAGATGTTCAATTGGTCAATGATAAAGTTGAGTTAAGTTTGACAATCCAGAAAGACCAAGTTTTAAACAAGCCTTATAACACGATTCTAAAGTCCAAATGTTCATCTTTAAAACTCACTAAGATTTAAATGTCAAGCGAGAAAATTTGTGAAAATCTACAAGCCTTGGCAAGTTAAGTTGGAGAAGCATCAATTCTCTTATGCTCGAGTCTAGGACTCAGACGGAGGTCGTACTCAAGTCGAGATGTGGTCGAGTTATCGACTTTTCTCTTCACTACCAACCAAGGCCGTGGTGAAGAGCTCCGTTGTCTGATGATGACAAAGCATGAGATTATTTTCTGCTCAAGTTTTTGACTTAGATGGATGCCAGACTTATTAACCTGAGATGTGGCCGAGTTATTGGCTTTTATCTTCGCTACAAACCAAGGTCGTGATGATGAGTCCCGTTTGTCAATTTGATGACAAGAAATCCTGAGAATATTTTCTACTCAAGTCTACAACTCAGACGTAGGCCTAACTCACTAAATTTAGAGATGGTCGAGTTACTGGCTTTTATCATTACTACCAACCAATGTTGTAGTGAAGAGCTCTGTTTGTCAGTCTGATGATGAAAAAACACGAGAATATTTTATGCTCAAGTTTAGAACTCAATCGAAGGCCATATACATTAAGCCAAGATGTGACCGAGTTACTGGCTTTTCTCTCTATTATAAACCAAGGACATAGTGAAGCGCCCCATTTACCAGTCTAATGATGACAAAACACTAGTTCTGCTGAAGCCTAGGATTCAGATGGTGGCCAGATTCAACAAGCCAAAATGTGGTCGAGATCTGGCTTTTATCTTCTCTACCAACCAAGGTTGTGGTGAAGAGCCCCGTCTGTATGTATAATGACAATAAATGCATAAGAGTATTTATTGTTCTAGTCTAGGACTCGGATGGAGGTTGAACTCATCAAGCAGAGATGTGTCCGAGTTACTAGATTTTCTCTTCACTACTCACTAAAGCTGTGGTGGAGAACCCTGTTTGTCAATTTGATGACGACAAAGCACGAGACTATTTTCTGCTCACTTAGACGGAGGGCAGACTTATTTAGTCGAGAGGTGGCTGAGTTACTGGCTTTTCTCTTCACTACCAACCAAGGCTATGGTGAAAAATCCATTAGTCAATCTGATGATTACAAAGCACGAGAATATTTTCTGCTCAAATCCAGTACTCAAACAGAGGCCAGACTCATTAAGCCAAGTGCTAACTGAGTTATTGGCTTTTTTCTTCACTACAAGCCAAGGCTGTGGTGAGAGCCCCCGTTTGCATATATAATGACAACAAATGAATAAGATTATTTCCTGCTTAAGTCTAAGACTCAAATGAAGGCCAGACTTATTAGCCAAGTTGTGGCGAGTTGTTGGTATTTCCCTTTGCTCCGTTCACCAATCTAGTGATAGCAAAAGCATAAGTCTATTCATCTTAACAAGTTCAAGTGATATGGCTTCATCAGGTTTTCTCACCTGATCTAAGAATGAAGATAAAAGTCAAATGAGATGAACCTTATTATGGGGACATCAAGCTAGTCTCGACAGGAGCAGTTTTCTTCAATAAGTCTGAACAAATAGTAAGCATCGATTGAAGGAACTTTTCATATTCAGCAATTCTGATGAGGTGTGAAGAATAAAACTAAAATAAGCTAGTTCAAGCTTTATATCAAACTAAAAGTAAGCAAGTTTAACCAACATCAAAATTTTCTTTTTTATCAAGATAAAGGGCTACTTATTTTATTTGGATTGAAATCGAGCACTGGGCTGAGATCTTCAAATATATTTCTCTTCTGTTATTTGGGTTAACATCATCCTCGTGGCCGAGTTCCCCAAGGACTCCCCATTATCAAGCATGAGTGTACATCATTTGGGTGACATTACGCTAAATGACGGGATCCTTAAAAGTACTTCATGCCATTGAAACCCCCCTGTAAGACGGGGCATTTTTTATTTAGCTTGTTCAGGGAACAACATATTTTTACGCGAAAATTTTCAGTCATTAGGGGTTACATTGTGCTGAACATCGAGATTCCCAAAATTCTTCAATCATTTGGGCTGACTTCATGTTAAACGTCGAGATCACTGTACATCTTTCAAATTAATCACTCCATTGTCAAGCATTGGTATATATCGTTCAGGTTGACATCGAATTCAAAGCTGATATCTGTAAGTGCATATATCATTGAAGACCTTCCATCTCCAATTGTAGTGGTAAACATCGTGCATTTTACCAAGATATCTTCCACTTGGGTTGATATAGTGCTCATGGCCAAGATCCCCAAGGATTCAAAGGTTCAACAATTGAGAAATTCTCAATCTGTGTCGGTATTACGCTAAACCTCGAAATCCCTAGCATATCTCTTGAATGGTGAAGATACTTCATTGTTGATTGAGTGCATCATTCGAGTCAGCGTCATGCCCAAAGTTTAGATCCCTGAGCACCTCAAATGCTAAGATGTTAATCACCTGAGTCGACAAAACTGAGATCCTCATAATCCTTCAATCATGTAAGTTGACATCATGTCGAATGTTGAGATACTCAAAATTCTTCAATTATTTGGGTTGACATTACGCCGAACACCGAGATCGTCATAATCCTTCAATGATCTGAGTTGACATTATGCTAAACATCGAGATCCCTAGCATATCACTTGAATGGTGGAATTACCTAATTGTTGATTGAGTCCATCATTCGGTTCGGTGTCATGCCCAAAGTTGAGATCTCTGAGCACCTCAAATGCTAAGATATTAAACACCTGAGTCGACATCATCGGGATACTCAAAATCCTTCAATCATCAGAGTTGACATCACGTCAGATGTCGAAATCCCCAAAATTATTCAATTATTTGGGTTGACATTCGCCGAACATCGAGATCTCCATAATTCTTAAATCATTTGGGCGACATCGCATTAAATGTCGAGATCCATAAAAAGAACACTTCATATCATTGAAATTCTCTGAGAGCAGTTTTTTTAAATTTAGCTTATTTTGGTTAACATTATATTTTTATGTAGAATTTTTCAATTACTTGGTTTGACATCGTGTGGAACATCGAGATCCCCAGAACTCTTTAGTCATTTGGGATGACATTGAGTTAATGCCAAGATCCCCGGATGTTTTCAAATATTGAAAGCACTCCATTGTCAAGCATTGGTGTATATCATTTGGGTCGACATCGAGCTCAAAGCTGATATGCTTGAGTGCACCAATTACTGAAGCCCATTAATTCCTTATTGCAGCGGTAAGCATCGTGCATTACCCATGCATTAAAAGACATATTTTACCTTTTAAGATTAAAAATAGTAATAATTTTGATGTGATACAAGAAAATTAGGTGGTATAAATGTAAAAAGTAGAGTTTAAATGCGTAGGAATTTGGAGGTATGTATGTAAATGCAACATTTATATGACATTTTCACCACATTTGTCTTTTTCTTTTTGACATCGTTGAATGAGCAGCTCTCTTATTTGTTTCCAATCTAGCATATCAGCATCTGATGTGCCATATCAAACTGCTGTAGCCGTAGTTAAACTAATCTACCAAAATGTTGATTCCTTCAAGGTGCTGCTATGGATTATAGTGAGATGTTTATTCAGCTTTCTGCTCAAGTTTTCTCACAATGTTTTTCTAAACATTCAAGCATTCGAGCGCAGACCTTTAACTGACTTTGTTTTTTATTAAATTTTGCANACACTTGTTATGCAATGTCTTCTTTCCTGGTTGAAGTTCTGCCAGCTCCCACTTGCTCGAATTTTTATCTTGCAAGACTTTTTCATAGCTCTGTGGTTCTCCACCATATGTCTGTACAAAATTCAGTTTTTCTGTCTTTGACGCTCTGACACCTTTCAAGAAACTGACTCTCTTCTGCTTCCCCATAATGCACTTCTGGCTCATATTTTCATGTCTGAGTAAACTTGCAGTCATATATAGTGTGTCAGTTTTCTTACCCCGAGCCAGTACTAATGCTCCTTTAGTAACCTTCCAAGTATTATTTGAGAACACTACTGAATGACCACCCTCATTGAGCTGCCCTATAGAAATGAGGTTTTTCTTCAATTCAGGAACGTGTCTGACTTTTTGCAAAATCCACTTGCTCTTGTTAGGGAGTGCAATATCAACGTCTT
>JXCR01080251.1:282952-296914 GCA_002079205.1 Phalaenopsis hybrid cultivar
ATCATGCTTTAATGACCCATATAAAGCCCATTAAGGCAAGCTATCAAATTCATTGCATTTTTCTCTATAACAGGAGGGACGGGAAATTAATCTGGTAAAACTTAATTAATTAAGTTTTCCTTAATTCTTCCTGTCAATAGAAGGCAACTGCTTTAAATAAAAATTGGGAATCAACAAGCTATGACAAGGAATAAAATACATAAGGAAAAGAATTAAGAGCAGATAAATTAAAATCAATTTATCAAAGAATCTGCCTTAATAGGAAGTGGACCAGGTCTCCACCTTCCTCAACAATTTTCACCACATTTGTCTTTTTCTTTTTGACATCGTTGAATGAGCAGCTCTCTTATTTGTTTCCAATCTAGCATATCAGCATCTGATGTGCCATATCAAACTGCTGTAGCCGTAGTTAAACTAACCTACCAAAACGTTAATTCCTCGTGCTGCTATAGATTATAGTGAGATGTTTATTCAGCTTTCTGCTCAAGTTTTCTCACAATGTTTTTCTAAACATTCAAGCATTCGAGCGCAGACCTTTAACTGACTTTGTTTTTTATTAAATTTTGCACAAATTTCGCATAACCTTTAAATTCATTAGCACAGGCGCTTGTTACATACATGTTCAGTGATATTTATTCTATTTGAGAGGTTTATTATGCTATAATTTGGTGTTCTTTTACTTAATTTTTCAACAGCTTTGTAGGTTTATTATGACGTAGGACTTCGCTACCAGTTTGCAGGTAGCAAAAACAATATTTTCTGCGTTGATTTGATGGCAATTTGCTACAAATGTAAGTTACATATTCTCTCATTGTGGGCTGTGTTGAGTGGCAGGAGATGGCATCATGACGCATGTCACTGAATGCTTGCAGCTTTAACGTGGGCTGGTAGCTCCGGCCAAGAAGACACTCATGCTTGTGCAATACTGATGCCTGTGTTATTCTGTACGATCTGCCGGACTGGCAGGAGGAACGATTTATTTTGAGACAAGAGGCAGAGAGCTTACCATCCTTGTGGAGACATTTGGGCTCGAGCTTTACAGACGTGCAGTTTTGTTGGAAATTTTATTAAAAATCTATGAAAACTAGTAATAATCTTTTGATGATTTTGGCTTTTAATATTGCCCTCCTTAAAATAATATTAGTAATAAATAAATAAAAAAGAAGTTTCGACAAAATTATTTGGGTAACTAAAAATTTGTAACTAAGAAAGGTAGGTTTTTAATTGGTCGAGCAAGAATAAATCATCATGGTGTCATTGATCATATTCAGATTAGCAAAAGCACTTGCTAATTGCGCCTCCATTTTTTCCAAGCTCATTGAGTGGAGCACTTTTAAGTTTGTAGGTGGTCGAAGCATAACTTGCGCTTTATTATGATTGTTATGTTGTCTCTTGTTTTTATGTTTACGGTTTTTTTTTTTAAATTATATGTATGTTTAAAAGGAATTATGATAGACTATTATATGAGCCTCCAGCCATCCTTAATGTGACTAACAATTCGAGTACCATCTTCTTAAGGCTAACTGTGTTAGAGGGGATTCAAACCTCGAATCTAAGGGGTCTTATACCGTGAATGTCAACCAGCTGGCTGGGGTGCACGACACACACACATAGACACAGAGAAAATGTAATTTTGCAGTTAGCAGATCGTTCAATATCATATCCTAAGGAAGTCATAGAAGATGTTTTAGTGAAAGTGGATCGATTTATCTTTCCTGTTGATTTCATTGTGCTAGAAATGGAGGAAGATAAGGATATGCCTATCATTTTGGAGAGACTTTTTCTAGCTATAGGAAGAGCAATGATAGATGTGCAGAAAGGAAAATTAACTATGCACGATAATGATCAAATAATTATGTTTAATATTTCAAAATCAATGAAGTATCCTGCAAAATGTTACAGGATGAATGTAATAATATATTTAAGTGAATGTCATTTCAAAACAACTTTTGAAGAGAAATCTGATGTGAAAGAGTTGAAACATGAGCAAGAAGAGGAATTAGAGCAATTTGAAGATTTTTATAAGGAAGATTTGAATTATGTTCGAGAAAGTTTTGAAATTTTGGACACGATAAAAAAAGATATATTTTTTGTCCATCGATTGGAAAACCTCTTGAACGTGAGTTAAAGTTACTTCATGAAAATTTAAAATATTCCTTTTTAGTTAATTCCTCAACATTACCAGTTATAATTTCCTCAAATTTAACTACAGAAGAAGAAGAAAGTTTAATGAAAACTTTGAAGAATTATAAGAAAGTCTTTAGATGGACAATTACTGATATTAAATGAATCAGTCCTTCAATTTGTATGCATAGAATTCATATAGAAGAGAATTGCAAATCTAGGATTGATCCTCAAAGGAGATTGAATCTTGTTATGAAAGAAATTGTTAAGAAAGAAATTTTAAAGTGGTTAGATGTTGGAATTATCTACCCTATTTCAGATAGTTGCATGGTTTACTCCAATTCACTATGTTCTTAAGAAATGAAGAGTGACTGTGACTATGAATGAACATAAGAAGTTAATACCAACAAGACAAGTCATAAGGTGACGAATATGCATTGATTATAGAAAATTAAATCTCACCAGTAGGAAAGATCATTTTCTACTACCATTTCTAGATCAAATGTTGGATATACTAGCTGGGCATAAATATTTTTTTTTTATGAATATACTGATTGACACCAAATAAAAATGAGGATCAAGAGAAAACAACTTTTATTTGTCCTTATGGTACATTTGCTTTTAGAAGAATGTTCTTTGGTTTATGTAACACCCCTGCTACATTTCAAAGATGTATGATGGCTATTTTCTGTGATTTAATTGAAAAAGGAATTGAAGTTTTTATGGATGCTTTTTTAGTGTTTGGGATCTCATTTGAATCATGTTTAAAACATTTATTGAGAGTTATTAAGTGCTGTGAAGAAACAAATTTAGACCTTAATTGGGAAAAATGTTACTTTATGATAGCGGGAGAAATTGTTTTAGGATATCATATATCAGAAAATGTTATAGAAGTAGATTCTGCAAAAATTCAAGTGATTGTTAATTTACCTCACCCAATAAATGTGAGGGAAATTAGGAGTTTTTTAGGACATGCTGGATTTTAAAGACAATATATTAAATATTTTAAAAAATTGCTAAGTCTCTTTAACATTTGTTTGAAAAAGATGTAATTTTTAATTTTGATAAAGAGTGCCTAAAAGCTTTTGAGTTATTAAAAGAAAAATTAGTCACTGCACCAATTATTGTTTCATTAGATTGGAAAAAAACCTTTTGAATTAATGTGTGATGTTAGTGATTATGTTATTTAAGTTATTTTAGGATAAAAACATGATAAGATTTTTAAAGTAATTTACTATGCTAGTAGAACTCTTAATGAAACTCAAATTAGTTATACCACAACTGAGAAAGAGTTATTAGTAATATTATATGTTTTTGATAAATTCAAATCATACTTTATTGGAACCAAATGTATTTTGCATACAAATCATTCTGCTATTAAATATTTAATGAAAAAGAAGGATGTAAAACTGAGGCTGATACGATGGATTCTTCTTATGCAAGAATTTGACTTTGAGATAACAGATAGGAAGTGAGTTGAGAATCAAATCACTCTGTTTTGAAAAATAAATTAATAAACATTTTCCAGATGAAGAATTGTTCAATATTAATGAGTGGTGTGTTCCATGGTAAGCTGAAATTTTGAATTTTATTATTAATGATATTATACCCTATGGACTGACAAACATAAGAGGAAATTTTTATCTGACTTATTTTTGGGATGACTTATTTTCATATAAACAAGGAAATCATCTAATTTTTCGAAGATGTGTGCCTTTAGAAGAAACTTATGAAATTATTTAAAATTGTTATAATTCTGATTTTGGGGGACATTTTAATGTTGATAAAACAAAATATAAAATTTTATAATATGGATTTTATTGACTACAATCTTTAGAGATGTTAACGCATATGTCAAAACTTGTGATCGATGTCAACGAGTTGACAATATTTCTAGGATAAATGAGATGTCTCTCAATTATGTGTTGAAAGTTGAGATATTTGATGTTTGAGGATTAAATTTCGTGGGACCAATTATACCTTCTTTAAAAAATTTATATATATTGATAACAGTAGAATATGTATCAAAATAGATAAAAGCTGTTGCTTCACCTCGATTGATGCTCAAAGTGTTGCAAAGTTTTTAAGAACAAATATATTTTGTAGATTTGGGATGCCAAGAGAGATCATAATTAACGAGGGAAGTCATTTCAGAAATGCAATAATAGAGAAATTATTAAATAATATCATATCAACCATCAAATTGCTACTGCTTATCATCTTTATACAAGTGGTTTGACTGAATTATTCAATCGTTAAATTAAAAGAATATTGAAAAAATTTGTGAATCCAACAAAAATGAATTGGTCAGTAAAACTTGATTATGCTTTGTGGGTTTATAAGACTGCATATAAAACTCCTATAGGAATGTCCTCATATAGGCTAATATTTGGGAAAACTTGTCATTTACCAGTTGAACTTGAGTATAATGCATATTGGGCTATTAAGGAATTTAATTATAATTTAAAGGATGCTGGTGATAAAAGACTATTACAATTGAATGAGTTTGAAGAGATAAGGAATGAATCTTATGAGAGTGCTAAGATTTATAAAGAAAAGATGAAGATGTGACATGATCAGATGATTCTTACTAAAAATTTTGAGTCCGGGCAACAAGTTTTGCTTTATAACGCAAGGTTAAGATTATTTTCCAACAAATTTAAGTCCAGGTGGATGGTTCCATTTGTTGTGATAAAAGTTTATCCCTATGGAGTTGTGGAAATCAAAGATCCTAAAATTGAGAAAATATTCAAAGTGAATAGTCACAGGCTGAACCCCTATTTTTTAGGGGACCAACTTGAATTAAATGGTCTTATGTTGTTGGGTCAACCAAAATAAACACTGGTTACGTCGGGCTGAAGACGTTAAACCAAGTGTGGGAGGCAACTCATAGCTATCAGTGTGTTTCTGTTTTGAATGTTATGTTGTTATGTTTGATTAAGAAAAATTGTGGTAGTATTTTGAATATATAATGATTTAGTGATGATTCTAAGATCTTAATAGATGACTTAGACATGTTAGAATGAGTATTTGGACGTTGAGCCGACCTGTGCTAAATTAAGCACCGTCACTTAAGCGCCAACATTCGATGCTTAAGCGCGACAGTTAACTAAAAGTGTTAAATTATGTTTCTAGAAGATTCAAACATGGTTTAGTGCGTTTTAACATGGTTTAGTGGTTTGAGAACGTGTCTAGTAGTTTTAGACTTGGTCCAAAACCTGTAAATAGTAGGGAATGAATAGAATTTTTACCCCACTTGAATTTTCACCCTAAATTCTAAGTGAAGAGAGAGAGAGAGAGAGATATTGGAAAAATGTCTTCTTGGGAGATTGATATGAAGAAAAGGAGGAAGCCATGAAGAAGAAGTTCATTAGTCGAAGTGCGTAAGAGTTATACAACGGTTTCCTAGCTGTTAGTATAGAAGGAATAACAGAGAAGATCACAAAGATTGAGGCTGACGTGGCTTCAATTGAAGCGAAGGTGAATGAGACTAACACACATTTGGAGCATATTGGATGGAAACTGAAGATGCAGTTTAGCCATACAAGTTTTATAAAAGAAGCGGACAAGACTATGTACTTGAAAAGCAAATGGATTGAAGAAGACTCAACCAGAGTTCTTCACCACCGTCCGTTCTATCATTTCTATATTCCAAATGCCCCAAGAGAGACAAATGAAAGGCTGAAATTTATTCCACTAGAAGGAGAATGGAATTAAGTCATAAGTTTAGTGTTTGTTTGTGTTATGTTTATTTTAAGTGTTTTTAATGTTAAGTTTGTTTAGTATTTGAAGTTTGTGCTTAGGAATTATCTCATCTAAGACTCTTTGGATTGAAAAATTATGTATCACAAGTGTTTGTATTTGTTTATGAATTAATATAAGTGTTTTTTTGTGTGTAAAATTTTGTGTTATTTTGTGTTGAATCAAATTAGTGAAATTGGTGAAATTTGAGAAAGAGGAGAGTTGAAGGGGAAGAGAATAGTTATTAAGTTTTATAAGACCATTTAGGGGTGGTTGACTTAGGCTAGATGTGAGTTTCACTTAAAATCAAAATTTCCAAAATTCCTGAATTGGGGCCTAAGCACCCCGCGTTTAAGCGCTGAATTACCCGAGAGGTAGGCGCCTAAGCGCTAAACTAGTCGCGCTGAAGCGCTGGTTCACTTAAACTGGTTCGCGAATGGTTAAAGGTGAAAAATTGAGCCAAAAAACACCATTTTTGACCCTTGACGTCGTCTTCTTCCCTTTGAGTTCGCGATTGTGATCTAGCGCTTCTTTTAGAGTGAAGATTTCATTGGGGAATCAAGCCAAATTTGCTAGATTTGATCTTCTTGAGGTAAGAGATTCACTTCTATGTAAAAAATTTTTATTTTCATCATGTATTTTGAGCACATTGAGGATTTGACTGAAAATTACTATCATGGTGAAAATTTGAGAAAAACTAATGGAAAATACATAGAAATGATAGTTTAATCTTTTAGAAGTTGAATTTAGTGATGTAGTTTTGAATTTATGATTTATTGTGAATTTTATGTGATTTTTAGAAATGACCCTAAGAATGTGGAGGAGGAAAGGGAAGTTCCACTTCGATTCAAGTAAGTTTGTTAGTTCAAAAGCTCAGGACATATATACTAAAGCACTGCAATTGATAAAAATGATCCTTGAGTGATGTTTCAATAATCCGGGTGGAGCAGTGAAAGATTTAATAGTTCGTCGACAGTGTGAACGATTTTGCTATTTTTCTGCTGTGGCTGTAATTTCTATTGTTCGAGAGTTTTATGCTAATCTCCCTGAAACTGAAGAAGACCAAGCATGGTCCGAGGAAAATCAGTGTTTGTCTCCCCTGAGGTAATATTTTTTTTTTACTAGTTGCCCCTAGTGTATTGTGTTTTTATTCAAATTATAATTCGACTTAGAAGGAATCTACAGGAAGAAGACTATGGAAGATAACAATTGAAAGAAGATTCAATTTCCCTACTTCAAAGCTAGATGCCACATCAAAAGTGTGGCACTACTTTATTTCAGCTCGTCTGCTCTCAACCAATCACCTCAATGAAGTTATAAGAGATAGAACTACTTTGAACTATTGCATTCAGCAGTTCAAGTCATTCGACATTGGATCCTTGATCTATCAGACTATCATCAGTTCTGCAACAACTACCACTAGTACAGGTTTGGGATTCACATCCTCAATCTTTTCCTTATGTGAGCAAGTTGGTGTTAGATTCAATAGTTGGGAGGAGATATTGCAGCCTCTAAAGCTTATCTCGAGCATTAATGTAAAATCTTATTCACAACATTCAATATTTGGCTGGAGAGGAGGATTTTCTAGAAGTTCGGTGCTTCTACTTATCATGCTTCTACCTCACGTGCATCCAAATCACAAGGTCAGGCTGCTAGTTCGGATTCCTAGGCTCATCTAATGCAAAGGATGTTAGATAACATCAATTATACTGTGGATAAGGTATTAAATTTGGAAAAGAAGACATAGTGATTAAGAAGCAAAATTTCACTCATCTTTGGAAAACCTTATCAGGAGTGACCAAAGTGTAGTTTTTCCTTCATATCCACAATATCCTTCATATGAACCTACTGCTTTTTGGAATAGTGATGATAATGATGATGATGAGGAGGATGAAGATTAATTTGAGTAGTTTAGTTTTAAATTGTGAAATTTATGCGGTAGATTTTAATTAAACTGTTACTTTGTTTTGTGTTGTACGTATTTAGACTGCCACTATTATTTGTGTTTTGTTTGTTTAGATACTGTTGAGATGTATTTATGTTATTGTGAGTAGTTATATTTTGTTCTTGTGGTAGTGATTGTGTTAATTGTGATGTCTAGTGTTTTTTGTTAGTTTGTGTTGAACTTAATCCTGAATATTAGAAATGTTTAGAATATTACTAACTTTCACTTAAGAAATTCATGTTTAAAATTTTCAATTTACGACCAGGTATTTTCTTTATGTTGCAGTTGTGAATTTCTGTCAGCATGTTTGTTTGCTTTCATGTTATCTTCCATCGCATAGAAGTATTATGAATCTCAATATGTTAAGGTAAGTTAAAATTTATTCAATTAATTTTTACTCCTGTTTTTAATTTTTGTACTTGTATATTTAGGGTATGAAAATTCCTGTGAGCATGTTATTTTTTAGTTTTCATTCCTGCCTATATATAAATATGATGTTAAAATATTTTATCTTATTAAAAATTTAAGTTTGGAGGAATGAAAAATGATTTCTGAATCTTGAACTTTATTTGTTCTTAAATGTGCTACAAATAAATTTGATTTTGACTTGAAAAAAATTGATTATGTATATGAAGTTATATTAGGGAAGTAAAATTTTGAATATAGAAATGAGTAATATAATTTATTTGAAACCTATAGTAATGAAGAAAAACTTAAAGTTAAAAATTATTAGTGTAGAAATGATAAATATTGTGTAACTATTTTTAATACGAGAAATTGTATTTTTGAAAAATATAGAAGTGTTAGAATTTTATTTTCAAACTTAAATTTCTTTTATTAAAAATAAATTTTAAAATTATCATTATATTTTTAAGTAAAGGATATATATCAGAACTTTGCTTTAGAAAAAGAGATTTGAAATTCAAAATCATTAAATACCTATCCAGATATAGTAATCATCTCCTGAAAAAGAAAAAGAAAAAGAAAAAGAAAGAAAAAGAAAAAAGAAAAAGAAAAAGAAAAGGAAAAAATGAAGAAGAACAAAGAAAAAGAAAAATATAAAGAAAAAGAAAGTTAAAAAATGGAGGAGAAGCTTAAAGATTAGCGCCTAATCAAAAATTGGTTCGACATCTAATCTTTTTAAAGTATAAGACTTGAGAAACTCTTAAGCTTAAGGATATAATATAGTAAGTATAATTATTCTTAATAAAAATTTTTAAGTGGAGAGAATATAATGCCTAAACTCTATATTTGGAGACAACAACAACAACAACAAAGCCTTAATCCCACTACGTGGGGAAACTCTATATTTGGAGAGTTTACAAATATTTCTGAACTAGATAGGAACTCATATTTTCAGACTTCTTTACATTAAAGATTTCTAAACTCTAAGTTGGTCCATGTACTAAAGCTTTTTTCCTAATTAGACTACTATATTTCTATATCAAAATTTTAGAATATCATAAAGAAACTCATTTACATAATCTACTTATTTTGGTTTTGAAAGATTAGAATGTCACTTGAGGACAAGTAATATTTTAAGTTTGGGGGATTTTGATACACCTAAAATATATAGCATTTATATACATATTTTTATACCTATTTTTGAGAATATTGTGCTTTAATGGAAGATACTTCTGTGTTTTTTCTTTCAGGTACAATCAAATGGAAGAAAAATTGTGAAAGGAGTAAAAAAGGATCAAATTTGGAGCAAAAATGAAGAAGTTGTACAAAAAAACTGTGGTGTCTAAGCGCTTAGAACTAGCACTTAGGAGTCAGGAAAACTGAGAAGGCCTCGCCTAAGCGCCACATACCTAACGCTTAAGCGCCAGAGGTAGTTACTTGATGATTCAAAGAATTTGGACTAATTTTTGAAGGGGTGTTTGAAACAACTCTTGGTGAAAACATGGGATATGGTTAATGGACACAAAAACACATTCAATTGGCTTTTGAAAGGAGGAAAATCCTGGAAGATTCATTGAATGTGGACACATTTTGAAGAGACACCAAAACACCTTTTGGAAAATTATAAAAGAGAAGTTTTTTTCTTTGTGGCTACATTTTGTTTTTTTAGATAAGTTTTCACCAAGAGTTGCCTACGCACTTAGAGAGACTCCTAAACACCCCACTTCAGAAGCCACCAACGCCTCTCTCATAGATTAATTAGGATACTTTTTTAGAGAGAAAAAGGAGAGGAGTTTTAGTGTGTGAGTAGAAAGTATTGTAAGAGAAAGGAAGAGAAAAGATTCAAAAGAATTTCAAGAGTTTGGTGGAGAGGATTTGAGATAAGTTTTTTTTGTTACTACATTTGGTTTTAATTTAGACATCTTGCTTATTTACATGATTTCTACTTTTAAACTTAAGTGTGGTTGTGTTTTCTCCATAAATTTTGAGTAGTTTTCTTTATCTTTTTTCTTAAAATGACAAGTGATTAAATGTTGGATGGAAGTTGTGTAAAATATTAATCTTTAATGTTGGAATAAGTTGTGATGATTTTAAACTTTGTACTTCATTTACTTCTTGATTTGACAAATTAATATGTTAATATTTGTTATGAGAACATGTAAGATCTGTGATGGTATTGTATCAGTCAACTAATGGTAAGAATCACATGAGATTGTATGGATGATAATTTAATTCATATGACTGAGTGCAAATAAATAGGAAAATAAACTTCAAAGGGTGTAGAGTTAGAGGACTTTAGAGTGAAAGGCTAAAGAACCCAATTTGGTTTAAAGTTTTAGGTTTTGATACGAGATGTTAGCCCCCAGGTGAAGGGAGAAGAGGAAACTCTACAGTGGGAGCTAGTATCACCCAATGTGTCTTCAAGACTATTCAAACTTTAAATTAGCCAATGTTCTTTATGACATCTCTAGCAAGAGTAAATAATATTATTGCTCTTATTTGACACAACACAATTTGAATACATCCACAACAGAATTCCTACACTTTTTATTGATTCATGATAATGAAAAAATTATTTTATTTATATTTCCTTCATCTTATAAACATCTAATTAAATTTAGTTAGTTGTTTAATTTATTTTCAATTATCAAAAATTACAAAAAAGAATCAAACTTTCATTCTTATTATAGCGTCCATAGTTTGAGTAAGAATATTTTGCAAAGTAGAATTTGTTATTTAATTTCTTTTGACTTATTTAAATATTGAAATTCACCCTGTGGGTTCGATATACGATGCTTAATCAAAAAGTCCTATATTACTTGATAACGATACTTATACTTGCATAGTATCTCATATTTAAATATAATAATTGCATTCTTATTTGCTTCAAAGTTAATTTTTTGGCGTTATTGCAAAGTAAGAAATATAAGTAAGGAAAAATTAAGAATATAACCGCATACATCGTAGTACTGTCTTATAAGATCGGGATCAAGTTTTTGACTACCGTTGCCGTAGAGAATAAAAAGAAATTGTGAAAAAATTTTTAGAAAGCAAATTTCTACTTTTAGAAAGTCTTATTTAAATTTTTAGATTTATTATAGGAATATTGTAGTGTTGTTTTTGTATAAGCTCTTGTTTGTGTGATTTTATTTTATGTTGTTTTATAGTAATGTATGTGTAGTTCAGGTTCTAAAGGAATAGTGCCCTATGATTCTGAATTAGAAAGAACTATTAAAAAAAACAAAAATAAGAATACATAAAAGATAAAAAATTTCAAGAAATGACAAACCAAAATAATCATAATGCTGAAATTAATCAAGAATTTAGACCTTTAAGAGATTATGCAAACCCGACAGTAGATAAACTTCATTGCAGTATTCAAAAACCTGATGTAGTGGCTAATTCATTTGAACATAAACCTATTATTATCAAAATAATATCAAATAATCAGTTTGGGGAGCACCAACTGAAGGTCCAAATTTATATCTTGTCAATTTTCTAAAGTTGTGTGCTAATATAAATACGTTGATGTTTCAGATGATGCTATAAAACTTAAAATTTTTTCTTTCTCATTGAGGGATAAGGCTAAGATATGATTAAATTCGTTAGCACCTAGATCNGATTTTGATATATGATTAGTAAAATTTATAATAAATTGAAGAACTATTATTAAATTAATATATTCATTTTATAAAGGCTATTTTATTTATATATTTATGTATACCATTGGTTTAATAACATTTGATATTTATGCCTCAAAACCCATTTCATTTTAAGTTATTGGTTAAAAGATTTAAAATCTTTATTTTCACTCCACCTTTCAAAATTTATGCCCGTCGTTAATCTAGGGTTTTAAATCTTAGGATTTCAAAATCCACTTAGGCGTGGTTTCATGACCATCTTATAAAATTATCCTTTTAAGTCTATGCGGTACTTTTCTATTACACAATAGGGATATATGCATTCCTTCACCTCAACCATCTAACTTGAATTCTACTAATAACATCCATATCACCATCATTTTGTACAATAGACTTTGAGACATCTAAAATATTCACTTCTTTTAATGACTTGATCGCTCATTATTACTACTCGCCACAAGATCTACTATTACTAAAATTACATTCCTTATATTCAATTTTAGATTTACTCAAACAAAAGCCTTTTCTAGAGTTGACCTTTCTAATTGAACGTCTTATTAAACTCTTTCTAGTCTTATCCGCAATAAAAATTTCATTAGCGAAGAGCATACACCAAGGTACATCCTTTTTTAAATGTCCAATTAGAACACACATAACTAAAGCAAAAATATTTGGGCTTAAAACTTATTCCTGATATAATCCAATTGGTATAGAAAATACTTGGTCAATCATTTTTTTGTTTTAACACAATGACTCTAGCATATATATTTTTAAAGACTTGAATATAAACAATATCAACATATTCCTTTCTTCTGAGTACTTCTCTTGGAACTTTACATAATTATTTTTTAAATCAATGAAAATCATATGTAGATCTTTATTATNCGACTCTAGCATATATATTTTTAAAGACTTGAATATAAACAATATCAACATATTCCTTTCTCCTGAGTACTTCTCTTGGAACTTTACATAATTATTTTTGAAATCAATGAAAATCATATGTAGATCTTTATTATTCTCTTTATACTTTTCCATCAAACTTCTCAATAAATCTATAACATCCATTGTAGGCTTGCCCGACATGAATCCAAACTTAAAGGNCTCTTTATACTTTCCATCAAACTTCTCAATAAATCTATAACATCCATTGTAGGCTTGCCCGACATGAATCCAAACTTAAAGGGTTGCATGGCTTGACATGTTCTTAATCTAGGGTTTTAAATCTTAGGCTTTCAAAATCCACTTAGTTGTAGGTTTCAAAATTTTTAAAACTCAAAATGTTAATATTTTTTATTCAAAACTTAATTTAAGTTTGTTAAAATAAATCTCTAGATTTAAGCTTAATACTTGTTTTAGATCTTAGATAACATAAAATGCCAAAATACTTGATTTCAGGTTGTTCTAATAACCTAATTCCCATCTCTCCCTAGGGTTGGAAATGAATTGAGCATNATTTGTTAAAATAAATCTCTAGATTTAAGCTTAATACTTCTTTTAGATCTTAGATAACAAAAAATGCCCAAATACTTGATTTCAGGTTGTTCTAATAACCTAATTCCCATCTCTCCCTAGGGTTGGAAATGAATTGAGCATGCAATAAATTACCCGTGGCTCAACTCGATTAGAGTTCATATTTATGTTCATTTAACTAAGTAATTGAAGAAGTTTGTACACTTTTTAAAATACTCGATTATTAAATGAACAAGCTTGAACATGAACACTTTGTTGCTCGACTCTTTTATGATCGCGAACTATCTCGATAATATGCTTGATTAGTATTTGTTTAGGGTGGCTGCAGCTAAGGTTGTAAATGAACCAATGCATACGATGAACAACTCGAGCTCCTCAGGATNCTTTGT
Source organism: Phalaenopsis hybrid cultivar (assembly GCA_002079205.1). NCBI lineage: Eukaryota > Viridiplantae > Streptophyta > Magnoliopsida > Asparagales > Orchidaceae > Phalaenopsis > Phalaenopsis hybrid cultivar. Next base: position 296,671 of record JXCR01080251.1, read on the forward strand.
TGCTCGACTCTTTTATGATAGCGAACTATCTCGATAATATGCTCGATTAGTATCTGTTTAGGGTGGCTGCAGCTAAGGTTGTAAATGAACCAATGCATACGATGAACAACTCGAGCTCCTCAGGATTAAAACTCGATTATGTTCGTTTAAATTTGTAAATAAATAAGCTTGAACACTTTTAAAGCTCGAAGGTTAAATGAACTTAACATGAACATAGTCCAACTTGTTTATCTATATTCATGAA